>RAKG01000064.1:0-228561 GCA_009802275.1 Neurospora sp. CHS-2018a
GGGGGGGGGGGGGGGGGGGGGGGGGGGGGGGGGGGGGGGGGGGGGGGGGGGGGGCCTCTTATCGATAGCAACTGAATGACTTCACGCCGCGAGCTTCCTTTTTCCAAAGAACTTCAACTTTGCAACATCGCGACCGGACGCAGGGAAATTTCACAATTTCCAAGCGACGAGAGAAAAGGTAAGAATGCCATGAGGACTCAAGTTTGCGGTCAATTGAGATTCATTGAAGCCAGTTCAACAACGGCCATCATGCCCTGATCAGGACATAGCATCAGATTCCATCACAGCACACAACCTCAACTCTGGCGACTGTTTGCTTCGTCAGAACTTCATATCACAGAGCAGCATCTCTGAAGATTCTATCAGGGTCATGTTATTTGAATTTGTCTCTGACGAAATGAGTTGATCCATCGCTCCATATCCGTCCGTCGACCGAGTTATCAATCCATCCATCCCGTCCCGAAACTCCCGAAGAAACCGTTCTGTCATAACATCGTATCATACTCCCCACGGCAGGCTCCAGCTAGAAGATCATGAGAGCCCTGCAACAGTTGGAGTCGAATCTACTCAGTCAAACCCATCTGCTCATCGCTCGGCTCCCGGTACGTTCCCTTCGGCTTGGTGGCGTGTCTCGTCTTTTCATCGATGATGTTGGACGCGTTTAACGCATCTCAGCCTTACGCTTAGCAATCTCGGCGCGAACCCAACCCAAAACCCTCTCCAAGTCCTCGACCTTACAACCACGAATAGTCTTGGCAGTAAAAGGGACCTTGTCTTGCTTCTCCTTTGCTTCGGCTTCGTCCTTGGCTGTTGGGTGTCACATGTCAGCACGATTTCATATGTCTCCTTCAAGGCCAGCCGTATCGGCAGAAGTCTCAGCTCGATGGTGAAAGGGAAAGATGGGGAAGACATACCCAGCTGATGATGACTATCCGCCTCCTCAGGGCGCACCGGGTCCTCAACGGGCGCGTCGTCGTCAATGACGGGAATGGCTTCAGTGCCCTTGGTCTTGTACGTGGGGTCGTTGACCTGGCCGTCCGGGGCCTCGTTGGGGAGGTCGCCGCCGGGCTTGTCGTCGGCGTAGGCGTGGGCTACCTTGGACATTTTGGTGGTTTGTTGGTGGTGTGAACTTGGGTTGGTGAAATCTTGGTGTGGTGTTCCAAGTGTGAGAGTTCCAGTAGTGTTTCTTGACTTGATGTCTTGATGAAGATGCAAGAACCTTCATGGGTGAGGGTTTATATATCTCCTTCCCTGACCCCCGCGGGCTATTCCATCCCACAGTCTTGTTGAGCATCAAAGGGTGACAAGATGGATGACGAAACGATTACATCTCCGATCATCGGGGAACAAGCCACGACTCACGAGCAAACAATCACCAGACGAACCTCAACGGCTTTCATCCCTTCTTCCCTCTCCTCCTTTCCAATAGCATCACCACCTAGAGTCGTGATGTCGTCCCAATTTTCCCCATATGGGAATCTGTTTCTGATACTGGGAGAATCGCATCGTATTGGCGATCGATATTCGATGCTTTTGTTTGTTCTTTGAGGAGCCCCGCGCGGATCGACCCGATCCACTTCTGCCACTTACACGACGAGTTACGCCAAACAAAGGCAGGAACCTTTCCTCTGCGGATGCATTGCAATGTCATCCCTTCGTGCAGCTGTCAAGCTTGCACACCGGCAAAAATCAGTCGAAACCATTCAGGACCTGCTCAGTTTCGTATATCGTTGGCCGATATCCAAATGGAAGGGATGAGTGAGTGTCTTGCGGGGATGAAAGGTGACTGGATGCAAAGGCCCGCGGCATAACGTCATGACTTAAGTTGGCGAGGCCGTCATCGATAGACGGGAGCGAACAAACAACACCAGATGGAAGGAACACGGGGAGTACCCTCCGGTCTGTTTCATCGTAGGTAAGATGACTGGATGGAAAGGCGCAATCCTAGAAGATCGTAGAAAAGCAAACTTTCGGAGAAGAGGATATATCAAGCTCACCTGCTCCAGCTTGAAGTTCGACCTTGCATCAACTGCATCAGTACTCCCACCAGACTGCCAACGCAGAAGCTCAAACGAACCTCAGATCTGAGACCTCACGAACAAAGAACCCCTCCCAAACAAAGCAAAAGCAAAAGACATCCAAAATGGTCGATCACAACGCCATCAACTCCTCTGACATCCCTCCCGAGGTTCCTCGCAGCGAGGACTCAGCCAAGGACCCCGAGAACGTCCTTCGCGGCCACAAGGCGACGGTGAACAACCCTCGTACGCAGTCCCTTGATGAACTCTATTTTAACTTCATGGACAGCCGAACTGACACAATATAGCTCCCCCGGCCGTAGCCTGTCCCGCGATCCCGAACATTTTGACGAGCCTTGAGCTGGATGAAATGGCGAATTGGTTTTTCGCCATGAGCACAGCATACAGAATGGCCGCTAACGATAAGCGCAAAAAGCAAGAGAGGTTCCAGCAGGGACAGTGAGCCGTACGATCATGTCCTCTTCGGACAAGAAGACCACGGACTGGACCAGGGCGAGAAGGATCCGGGAAATGTCGCGAGAGGATTGAAGGCTGCTATTAGCAACCCCGGTGTGTCCGAGGAGGCGAAGGAGAATGCTAAGGAGAAGCTGGAGGGGATGTACAGTGAGCTCGAACTCAACAAAAGGACGGTTGGACAAATTGGGTGGCTTGGGCTTGTCCCGTTCGACATCGGTCTGGAGAACGTGGATGCTGGATGGCCTGGATGGTAAGGTACGCGGTGGGCGAGATTGTGAGCATGACAGGCCGTCATCATGGAGCGTTAAAATGATGACATGAATGGAAAGAGCAGAGTTCCCAAGCTATGATTTAGTCCCCAGTCGTGAAGTTCGCCATATGTTGTTTCCGTTGACCCGTCTGCGACGCTCATCTTACGATACCTCAAAACCGCCCCTCGTCTCACTCCTCCACCCTAACAACAACCTTCCCCTTCGACCTCCCACTCCCCAACCTCTCATAAGCCTTCACCAACTCCTCCATCTCCCAACAAACCCCATCCACCACTCCCCTCTCAACGACTCCATCCTCAATCAACCTCCCCACCTCCCTCACCGTCTTCTTTCCGGGGATCAACAACAACAACTCAAACTCCCTCGGCGTCCCACCCAACCACACCGGCCTCAACTTATTCCTGACATACGGAACAACCCCCTGCGACGCTCCCCCGACAATACTAATAAACTTCCCGCCCTCGGCCTTCAAGTACCCCGGCGATTTGGAAAACATTTCCTGACTGCCTGCGCAGTCAAAGATGAAATCCAGCTTCTTGTCCTCCGAGTCCCCAAACAACTGGCCTAGATGCGCTGTGATGGGGTGGTGAGTCTTGTAATTAATTACCTCCCCTCCGCATCTCCTCACCAATTCCTCGCCTTCGACAGAACCGGTGGTCCCCCATACTTCTGCTCCCTTTCCTCGGAGGATTTGCGTGAGGATACTTCCCACCCCTCCGCTGGCGCCGTTCACGAGGCACTTTTTGCCTTTCCACTCTGTGTCAGTGAGGGAAGCGGTCTGGGCCATGAGAACGGCGGTTTGTCCAGCGATGCCAAACAAGCCGACTGCTTCTTCTCCTGATACTTCTTTGCCGGTTGCGCCGAAGTGGGTGGGCTTTTTGGCTACTAGTGAGGAGGAGACGAGGAGGTATTCGGCTAGCGAGCCTTTGCCCCAGAAGACGTCGGCTGCACCTAGGGCACCGCTGACTATGTCACCTACGGCGAACTCGTTGGTATCGACAGCAGGTCCGGCAGCTACCACCCGCCCGCAGAAATCGAATCCAGACGTTGGGTTCCTCCTGAACGGAAGCCAGTGGGGAAACAAGCAGAGGATGTGCAGATCGACGGGGTTAAGTGCCGCATGGGTGATTTTGAGGAGGAGGTTGTTGCCCGTGATTGTTGGTTGGGTGGTAGCGGAGGGGGCAGCGGAGGGGGTAGCGGAGGGGGCAGCGCCACCGCCGGGAAGGGGATGAGAAGGGGAGAGGGTGAGGCCAGCGGAGGTGAGTGTCCAAGCGCGCATTTTGGTGGGGAGATCTGATGTTGAAGAGGGAGATGATGCCATGGTTGGTTGATGTCGAGCGGTGGTTGATCGGGTAGGTGGTGGTGGTGGTGAAGTGGTATTTATGCTGTTGTTGATGGTGGTGATGTTGAATTGCAAAGTGATCATGTTGGTTGTGGACTGGAATGTCCAAATTCAGGGGTTGGTTGGTTGGATTGGCGTGCTTGGCGCTGTTAGCGGGAGGTGAGTGAATCGGGTGTCTCAATGGTGATGGTCAGGATGGATAAAGTTGATGTTGCGGGATAACGGTGATGATTGATGTCTCCCTGAAAAAAATAATCTGATAAAAAAGAAGTGTTCAAGAACGAGATGAAGCTTTATAACTGTCGTTGGCACCGAAAAGAAAGATGAAACGTGAACAGCTCCTGGGTGAAACGAGAACTGCCGTTGTCGGGTCAGTGCCGGGCCGGGAGCTTGGGCCATCCCGGCCGGGCCCAGCCCAGCTTTCCAGCGGGAGGGCCTCTGCTGGGACCATATAAGTCCCCAAGGTCGGGCCTTCCACCACGGTTCAGTAGCTTACGTGGTAGTGCGCTGGGTCCAGAAAATGCGTGGTATTTTCGTAGGTCTGCTATCTGCTCTCGTAGAGTCGACTCATCCCGAGTTCGATTCCGAGGCTGGGCGGGCTGAGCTTTTTATGTTTTTTTTTGTTTTATTTCCCCTTCGTTTTTTTATTTTCTACGTTGAGCAACGTCAATCGCGTTCATCTTCTCGCTCCGGGGGTGGATCTTATTCGGGTACACCCGTCCATTGTAACCCCATCTTTTCCAATGGGGAACGGTTCCTTGCAGTACTCTAGCGACTTCAACAAGATCACATCCACGAGGAAACGCACCCTTTCGAGAACAAGCTTCCGAGCTTCAGGCTGAATATCAAGACTTCCACTTACCGCATTCAACGTCCACCGGGAACCACGGAGGTCTACTTCATGTGTCTACACTCTACCTCCACAATCTAGCAGGCCTCAAAAACTTCGTCGTTTCCCCCTTTCCCCTTTCGTTCCCATCCTTTCCCCTCCTCTTCCCTACTTTCGTCGTCCCCGGGAATGAGAGATGCAGGGATTAAATATAGTTCCGAAGCGGAGATAGATATGTTGATGGCTATGGCTCATGTCGTTCCGTTGGGATAGATGAGAAGAGTTGTTGTTGCCTGATATTGCCGGTGGAAGAAACCCAGTGAATGGGCGTCAAGGGAACGGACTCCCCACCAGAGGAATCTCTTACATGAACTCAAAGACCTTGGACCATTGAGTATTGGCTTTCAGGATTCGCCATCAACGCGAAGGTAAATGAGGCCTCCTTTCATGGTCAAGGAATGGAGGTAAACAGCACCCGAAGCCTCTAGAATTAGGAATACAAATTCCCTCTCTGTTTCGCTTCCATTCAGGGAGTCCCTCACCACCACATCCAGACGCGCAACTCCGACCCTGTACCCCCAAGAACCCAAAACATCAACGTCATTGAAGACACTCCACCCGTGGGTGTGAGGTTGGTCTTATTTACCTAAACCCACCCTCTTGCAGAGGGTGGGGAAAAAAAACCCCGGATAGCAGAAAAACGCCGGACAGAACACTTTTGTATAGGGTTTGCTAGTGAAAATATTAGTACACCCAAAAAGCGAGTAAGAAAACAATACCATGAAGTAACTATATAAATGCAAATTGGAAGGAATAGTCCTATAATAGATAATATCCTTCTTAGGAGGTTTGGTTACTTTTTGAAAGGTTTTGGGTAAGATGCGAGCGAAAACCTATTATTTCTTATACAAATCTCGAGGTTCATCACGGCTCGTTGCCGGTCCCAACTGGTTCGTTGCGCTACTGGCTGTCCGGCGATATACTAACACTTTTGTATAGAAATTCCGTCTAAAAGTGTTATTTCCGGGGTTTTTTGGTACTGTCCGGTAATTTTTTTGCCTACTCTCTGCAAGAGAGTGGGTGTAGCGAGACAAGCCGACCTTACACCCACGGGCAATCAATACCCACAAAAATTACAAAAGATGTGCTACGCCTACTACGAGAATTACCACTGCCGCGGCCGCCGCGGCGCCAAATGTCTCTGGGGCATCGGTTCGGTCGACAGAGACAGCCGGGTGCATCTCGTTCCCTTCAAGAAAAAGCTCGTAATTGTCGTCTGCCACCGCGATCGAGCTCGTTGTCCTGCAAGGAGGCGGGTGAAGGACAGGAAAATCGAGGGGTTGTGCACGAATTGTAACGTGGGGCGCTGAGGGCAAGCTACCGGAGCTCTACTACCTACAAAAGCAAAGGGCGACGGTGGTGGAATGGGTGCGAGTTAAGGCTGCCGTTGATATGGGCGGATTGGTGAGGGGATGGGATAATCGATGAGGGAGGGAAGAAGGGGGAATCAGGGAGCAAAAGCAAGAAAGCAAACCGTCAGTGCTCTCTTTGGTCGTCATAGCCCGGCATCACCACTCTTCAAGTGGCTCACCAGCGGCTCAGACCTGTCTACCGAGAAAGCGTCTCTACTCGAGAGCAAGAGGCTTCGCCCTGGTAGGGGCAAAACCATTACAAGCTCGTTTAGGAGACGACAACCTCGGGCAGGCTTTAGTGCTTTCGTCATTCGGTTGCTTTACTTGCTCGCAAGGGAGAGTGGGTCGAAGTACCTCTACTCAGGTCAAAGGTGATAGGGTCAGCTGTGATAAAGGAGAAACGCCAAACGCATCAAAGCACGATACGCAGGCCGGAAGATGACATGATCCATTATTCTCTAGCGCCATAGAAACCATACCCTAACCCATAAGCAAAGAAGACTCAAACAGGAAGAAAAGGAAACGGATACCCATAAACACCAAATCAGTGCTTCCTCCTCGACGTGCTGCTGACCAACTTCTTCTTCACCGCCTTGGGTATCTTCTCTTTCCTCTTCTCCCTCTTGGCCTCCTTAACCGCCGCCTTATGCTGCTTCTTTTCGTCCTTGTCGACGAACCTCTTGCCTCTTGGTGTTCCCTTTTCGAACCTGCTCTCGTCATCCTCGTCCTCACTTCCCTCCTCCTCCTCATCACCGCTGCCCTCTTCCTCCTCATCAGACTCCTCCTCTTCGTCATCCTCCGCCGTCTTTTGCACCACCTGATCCGCCAACAGGTTCTTATAAACCAAATCCTCTCCCTGACCCTCGTTGACCTTGGCGACATCCTTCTCGATATCGTAAACCTCGTTCAGCGTCTTGGGGATGTACTGATTCCTGAAAACCTCGTTGTCGACCTCCTGCTCGGCCCTGGCCTCCTCGGTATCCTCAATCTCTACCCTCGTCTGGTACAGCTGTTCGATCGTCTCCCTCATGCCAGGTTCCTCCGCCGGTCCCTTGGGGTTGACGATGAAATCGAAAATCGTCCGGTCGGGCAGCGTGTCGACACCCTTCCTCCTGAAGAAATCGCCGACGTTCTTGATATCCATGCGCAAGAACTCGAGCGAGTGGGGATGGTCGTGCTCGACTGATTGGGAAACATCAATGATGTAGAGCTTCTTGTTGTTGTAGAGGATGTTGTATTCCGACAAATCGGCGTGCACGAGGCGGCAGACTTGATACAGCTTGCGCATGAGGCCGAGGAGTTGGATGTAGAGGTCGCGCCATTGTTCGTCGGCATCGTCGCCCGAGATGGGAGCGTCGCGCAGACGGGGGTAGGCCCAACCCTTGCGATCTCCCAAGAAGCTCATGACGAGGACGTGGAGTTTGAGCTTGATTGGCTCCGGGCAGGGGATGCCGGCTGTGTACAGACGGCGCAGGTTTCGGAATTCCTTCTCGGCCCAGAGCTTGACCATCTTCCTGTTGTTTCCCTTTTCGCTGCCGCTCTTGAAACGGTGTTCACCCGTGATGTACTTCTCGCGATCCTTGAACACCAGAATGGCCGTCTTGTAGATCTTGATGGCCTTGTGTACGGGGGCCGAACCATCCTCGGGGTGCAGGATAGCACCGTAGACATTGGCTTCCTTGCCCGTGCTGATGGCGCCGTGGATCTCGGAGACAACACCCTGGTTGATCATCTGCAGCAGGATCATGCGCGTGCGCTGGTCGAGGACGAGTTCGGAGGTGGCACGGTCGGCCTTGTCTTTGCTGCGCTCGGCGGGACCGGAGGCATTGTCGAAGGCGTCGATGCGGATCTTTCCGGCGAACTTGGAGAGGGCGGCGATTTGGTCGTCGACGCGGGCCGACGTGTTGGCTGTGGGTTTTGGTTGTTGGGCCTGAGCTTGGGACTGCTGGGAGTTGGTACCGCCGGCGCCATGTTGTTGGCGGTTGTATGACTTGGTCAGGTCGGCACCGCCATCTTCGTAGTCGAGGTCATCGTCGGATTCGAAGACATCTTGGAGGTCGTCGTCGTCTTCCTCTTCCATCGCAAGGTTGTCGAGCTGGGCGGTCGTGTTGTTGAGGTCGACATTCTGGTTGTCGGTCGCCGCTGTGGTCGACGTGAGTTCTGGTTGGGAAGCCATCTTGTTGCCGGGTCTGCTTAGTTCCGTTGGTTGTTAGCAGGTGGTGATGGAGGGCAAGTTCGACGGGCGCTGGAGACAGGATGGAAAGCGTCATGGAACTTCGACCTTCTGGCAATTTTCTTGGTGGGGCGAGCTCACCTTATCTTATCGCAATGCGGGGTGTCTGCCAGCCAGCTTTACCAAGAGGTTGGAGTTCGTAGGCTGTTTTGAAGATTCAGGGTTAGGGTCGTGGTTGAGTGTTGAGTTCTCGACAACCACTCGAAGATGGATTGGAACAGGTTATTGAATGTTTGTCTTTCGAGAAGATGTTGTTGTTTAAATATTCTTTGGTTCAACATTGATCATTTGTCATGATTTTGCACCGATGTCAACCAATTCGCCACCCACCGAGTGTGTAGTCGGCGATGATGCTGACGCTATCATTCTGATTCATTCCAAATTCCTTTTGCATTTTCCACATCTCAACATCCGGCGCAGAACAAATCTACCGGTGACTCAGTTACGGGACACCGGTTTGCAAGGCTCGATTTTTCGAGTCATTTCATGTTTGACTCCAGCCTACAGGTGATGCCGAGTGCGGATACCGGCACTAACAGTACGCTTCCTTGTGGACAGAACCCAGCTGTTAGTGCTAACTGGCGATGCCCAAAAGTCCAGTCGATCGTTTCCTTCGACCAGTGCCCCAGGTTATCAAGCAACACCATCAAGATGGGTCCGGGTACACAAAGAAAACTATCCTCATCAACACCACCTTAGTTCTAGTCATGATTAGGCAAATCTGGAGTGCTGCCTCTGGGTACCTGTGGATAAGGTAGGTAGGGAATGGACTGGAAACTTGCGATCAAAAGTCAACCCATCACGACCTCCTGGCCTGCCTCCGGGACATGACCCAGGCACACAATGACATTGAGCGTTGAGATGATTCGGTTCATGGCTGTTGATGGCTCCTACGTCTGCAAACGGATTCAATGGATCACTGACCAGCCAAGTTCGGCAATGAACTCATTTATGCATTGCAAGTTCAATGGCAGTTAAATGTTAACACGGGGTATATAACAGCACACAGTCAAGTTCCCAACAGGTACATCTCCCAGTCTTTTCTCAACCCCCATCAGAATTCCAGCTTTTCCCACATCAAACTTGCCTAAACGGACTAACAACTACGTACTCACTATGTGCTACGCCTACATGGAACACCACTTTTGCCGAAAAGGCGCCGACTGTCCAGCCGGCTATGGCTGGGTCAACGACCAAGGGCAGCTGTACCGGCGATGGTTCAAGCGCGTCAGAAGAAGGGTCAACTGCTATTACAATATAAGCTACTGCCCTACCCGCAGGCGGGCGTATATGAATCACTATTTCGTCTCGAGAAGGATTGATGGGCTGTGTCCCCGCTGTAGGGCCGCAGCATGGTTTGAGGTTGTAATGGAATAGTGATGGTGATGAGGTTGTTAGGAGGGTAATGGGCCTTTTGGGTCAAAATTAGGGGTCACTTCGGAAACTCCATTCCCTTGTATTGCTGGAATTCAACATGAATTGTTTTGATGCTCTTTTGCTTCTCATGTTGAACAGTGAACGACATGTCACAGCAACGAGCTTATTCCATCGTCTGTCTAGTGGCCTCAAGAACTCGAAACGCCTATTTAAGGGAAAACCTCCCCGCACCCTGTCGTTTCCTACAAGTACCCTATAAATTTTGAGACTGTCTACCATTATCAAGGGTAACCCTACCCGCACCCACCCCAAATCTACACGCACCCTCCCCCACCTAGAAATATGGGGCCGTGTAGTTGATGATACTTGATATTGAAAATCCCGTTTTTACCCGCTAAATCTCGTATTTTAAATGATACGCAACATTTCCTCTAATTTGGTCATTTTTTTCGCTTATTTTCATACGGCCATTTATACTCTATTTACACCCCTTTCACCCAGCTATTTATACGCATTTATATATTATATACTAATAATTATATTAATAATTACTTTAATATACGTAATCTTATTTAAATTAATTGATTTTGATTGCTTTTAATCGCTAATAATTAAATTAGATATCGTCGTATAATTAGGAATAGCGTTGCCGCCGTCGCGCCTCTTCTTTTTTCTCTTCGTCGTCGTTGTCGTCCTCGTCCGCCGTTTCTATTCTACCTAATTAGTAAGAGTAGATTGTGCCAGGCGATAATATATTCTTCTAAATAGCGCCTACCTTAGATTTTTATAGCGTTTACAAATAGTTTATCGATTTATATCGTCGTTATTAGTTTGGTATTATTACCTAACGGTCGTATTACAATACGGGAGGTGACTAGGCTAGAGCACACTAGTATTTAGCTATACTGTAATCGGCATAGTCAAATACCAATACAATTCTAAGTAGTCTTAATAGTCTAGGACGGATTCGTTTCTCTCGAGACGAATTCTTCTCTTATTCAATTAATTATTATTTATAACCAAAAGTACTTACTTAATAAAACTATTTATTAATATAAGTCCTAGGTTACAATTGACTATAATTCCTCAAAACGAATTCGTTACTTATATAACGAATCCGCTACGTATTAATCCCTTTAATAAATCCGTTACTAATAAATTCTTTTTTTAAGACGAATCCGTCTCCTAACGACTTTATTAACAAGTAGAATAGTAATTACAAACTTAATTTTCCCTAATTCGTAATAAATAATTTCTATAATTATAGAATTAAATTATTCTTTATTTTAATTATTATTATTTATTTACTTATAAAACGTTTATATATTATTTCTTTATTCCTCTGGAGTTGCGTCCTATATTATTAAATCGTTAAAATATTATTTATTTGGACCGAAACCGATAGTAAGAGAGTCGATAATTTATATAGATTCTATAAGAAATATTTTAAGTATCCTTTATAGGCGAGCGTCGATATTTATAATCTAATAGCTTTTAACTACTATAGAAGAATCTAGCCTAAGCCCGGCAATAATAATTCTTATACTATTAATAATAAAATATTCGACGATAGTAATTAGTTTTTCCGTTTCTTATATTAGACCCTCGATTATAAAATCCCTCGGAAGTATTTTATTTCTATTTTCGCCAAATTTAATAAATTCGTTAAAAATAATTAAATTGATTAAACCCTTATAATTTAAGATATAAGAGAAAAAATAGGTAGAATAAAAGTTGGGGAAATAATTTTAATTTTATATTACGTTAAATTATCCTCTTTAATCGCTTTAATTATTTATTATACCGATAATTCGTCTTTTTTAATTATAGTCCGATATTACGAAACCGACTTTAAAGGTAAGGGAAAAGTAATTAATAAAAGTAAAGAAATCGATCGAATTTAGATTAGAATTAATCTCCTCCCTAAAATAGGCCCGGTCTACCTTATTACCGAAGAATAATTTTATTTCAATTTTATACGTACTAGAAAGTTATTAGGTTTATATATATTAAATATAATATATACTTATAATTATTTTAATATTATAAGAATTATTCGAAGAAGTTTCTTCGACGATTTTTCCTTTAAAAAAGATATATTAGTTGCGCCTAAACTCCTTTCGTTTATATTATCCCTAGTTTTATTAATTGCTTTACTAATTCCTTTGTTAACGTTAATATTAGTTTCTTATTCTATTATTAGCGTTATATTTAATATAGTAAACTTTTTACGTAGGTTAATAGTTCAACCTACGTTTAAAGTCCGCTCCTACGCCCGGAATATAAATAAAGACCGTTAGATAATAAAAAGGATTAGAATTTAATTTATTATTTTAACTTCTTTACTTCCCTTTAAATACTATAATTATAAAATATTATTATCTTTAATAATATTAAGAATATTTGAAATCTATATACCGAAATCTATTATTATATATTACTGTTTAATTATTAAAGCCCTTCCTTAAAAAGCCGAAATACGACTTAAAACTAACTCTAATACTTTTATACCTAATATAAAGAAAAATAATTCTAATATTATTATAAAAGATTATATTTTTAGTAATTCTATAATTTTTAGCTAATTATTCGATATTTTTAATAAAATGAACTTTAGAGGAGAAATTCTAAGCGGCCTTTCGATTAATCCGGCTATTATTAAAGCCGAAATTAATAATACCGCCGGATTTAATATTCGCTATATAGAATCCAGCGCTCTTATTTTATTTATTTATAGTAGTACTACTATTCCTCCCGGAATAGTTCTTATTAATATAATTCTTCCGCTTATTATACCTAGTATTTTTACTTTATTTAAATTAGTTTATAGAATAATATTACTCCGAATTCTTCTGGGTTTCCCGCTTACTAAATTTTATTCTAATTTTCCACTTAATTTTCCGCTTTAAACTAATATTAATATTTATACTAATTATCTTTATATTTACAAAATTATTCTTCTATTATTTAAATATTTTAAATATTTCGGTCTTAAGTAAAATATATTTCTTTATAGATATTATAATATTTCTACCTATTTAGTTAATTTCCTTTCGGGCTTAATTATTCTAATTATTAGAATTAGTAGTAATAGTAGTAGTAATTTTCCCCCTTATTAAAGAGTAACCGGCGCCCCCGGTAACTTTAATAGCTTTAGTAACCTTAAAAATCCTAATAATAGTAGATATCCTTTATTTCTACCCTTCTATAGCCTTAATTTCCTTAGAAGAGGCCCGCTAAATAGTCTTCCGGGTTTATTATTTCCTAATCCTAATTATTATAATACTAATCCTCCGAGCGACTTCTATTTTAATAATAATAATTAAAAAGTATAGAAAATAAATATATTCTAACCCAATACCCCCTATAATAAATATTAGGGATATATAATCTTCTATATTAGTAGGATTTTTTATTATTAAAACTTCTTTAATTAGGAAGTTAATATAAAATAAAGTACTAAAGGCGGTCCCAACCGGTTTTAAAAATTCCTATCCTACTTTCTGAATTTATTAAAAGGAATAATTATAGTATAATAGATTTCTAAACTCTCTATTACCGATTACGAGGTATATACCGAATTATTAAATATCCTACTATAATTTATAAATATATATTTTAGTATCGAATTAGCCGAAGTAGCTAAATAGTTATAAAAGAACCAATTTATAGAAGTTTATAATATTTACGAAATATTTATTCGTATTTTTATTAATTAATTATTTTACTACTCCTACCGATAGGGTAATACTACTATATATTAATAGTTTTATTAATTATATATTAATCTTTATTCCGAATTCTAAGGGTTAATAAATAAACCTACTATAGAAAATACTAAAGAAACGTACCTTCACCGGTTAAATATTAAAATTAAAACTTAATAAAAGAAATTAAAAGATTATTAATTAAAGCCTTCCGCTTATTACGAAAAAAAAAATAAAGAAATTAATTATAACCCTAATAAAGAAAATATTAATTAGGGAGAATTATTATCCTTCTGTAATAATAATTAATATAGCCGTTTTTTTCTTAAAATTATAGTAGAAATTACTATAATTGAAGATTAAATAATCGCCGCCGTTAGAATAAAAGGTCTAATAATAATAATTGCCGAGGTAATTCTAGTCGCCGAAGTTATTATTATAAATACTTTTATTAGTAGAAAATTAATAATAAAGGTAATTTATACTATAAGGATTACTTTTATTTTTATAAAGATTTATTTAATTCGAAGAAGAAGGTAAAGGAGTTTAGAGAATTTAAGTATATTATTATTAGCGAAGGCGAAGATAAATTTAAGGAGATTACGAATTTTATTATTTACGTCGAGGATATTCCCGAAGATAATTTTTCGCTATTTATTAAATCTATTACCTTTTAAAAAGAATTCGGCAATTAGGCCGATTACTATTAAATTTTAATTATTAATAAATTAGAGGACGAAGACGCCTAATCTAATAATTTTAAATAGAATAAATTTCTAGAATAATATACTCCGCTTACTTCTAATAATACATTTTCTAATAAGAATAAGAATACTAACTTCGCTTTTTAAAATAATTAGGTTGTAGAAGTAAATACCGCTTTAATTATTAAATTTATATATATTCCCCGGAAAATAATATACTTTATAGTATTTATTAATTAGGATCCTAACGGCCCCGAAGTAAATATATATTTAGATTTAAATGCCTCTAATATTCTAATTAATAAAACGTTCGTATATAAATTCGCTAAGAACCTTCGCTTCTTCCCTATTCTGGGTTTTTAGGTTAATAGAATTTCCGGGAGCGAAGAAATTATGGAATAGGTAGAATTTAATTTCTATATCCGAAGTAAAATTTATAAAATATAAATTAACAGATATTTCCTAATTTATATTAATATAGTCCTAAAATTAGCGCCCAAACTTCTTTTAAATACCCGCTTCTTTATTAATTATAATATAACCCTCGACTTTATATTAGGAGAAGTCTACTTCCGCTCTATATATAATATAAAAATAAAAGGTTAAACCTTCTATAAAATTAAAATTAAGAAATAAATTTAATTTTATAATAAACCTAATTATACTAATATTAAAGTCTACTAAATACTTTTATATAAAATAACTTCTACTAGGAAGGTAGTCGTCCCGGCTTTTATAAAGATCTAAATCCCGGTCTAATATATTAATCTCTTAAAAGACCCTTAGAAATTAAACCCGAAGGTATATAATTTTCGGTCCAATTATAATAATATTTTTAATTATACTATTACTTACAAAATTATTAAATTTGTTACTATTATAAATCGAGCCGTATAACTATTAATTATTAAAGTCTATAAAATAATCGGCTATATCTACGAATTTATTGGAAATAAATTTAGTATATTAATTAATAATTATAATTTAAATTACCTTATACTAATTATCTAGGCCGGCTTTACTCCCGAATAATATATTATATTCCTTAATAAAAAAGACTATTAATCCGCTCTAATAATATAGGAGGCTAATCCTAATATTCTAATACTATTAAAGAAGTTAAATATATTTAAATTACTAATTTAAGGATTTAATAAGCTTAATAATATCCTTAAAACTATATTAGTAAAAAGTATTAATATTTATTATAATAAACCTAAATTTACTAAGAAGTTTACTAAATTAGTAAATAGTTATAACGTCTTCTATAATCGAAGAATAATCCTAATAACTAAGGACAAAAAAATAAGGATTAACTTAATAGAAGGTTAGTAGAATTAAAGGTAATAAGTACAAATCTACCTACTAGGCTATAAGGATTATACTTTCCTTAATGAAATTTATAACCGGCTTTACGTATAGGGGCGAATAAACTTTATAAACCAATTAACTCCCCTTATTTATTTTATTTTTATTATTTAGTGCTAAAGTACAAAGGGTAAGAAAAATCGCGTAATCTCTAATTTTCATCCTCTAAACGAAGTTACTATCCTTAATATTTATTTTCTTTTAAATTAATAAAATATTATAGACGATATAGTAGGGTATATTATTTTTTCAATCTTCGATATATCCGGTTTCTTCTATTAATTACCCATTTATTTAAAGTATAAAGATTAAATAGTAATTATTAACCTACGTAGTTTCGAATAATTTAATATTATATTAATAAAATTTAAAAATATTCTTACTTTTATTTAATACTTTATAAATCGTCGTTTCTTCGAATACTAGTACTTCGTTCGTACTTATATTAATAATATCGTTGTATTTAATAAGACCGAAGAGGAATATTTCTACTATTTGTAGGTCGTTTTAAATATTATTAACGAATATTATATTTATATTAGTACTAATAAATTATTTATAGGATATTTATCTATAAAATTATTCGGCTATATAGTAGATGGCGAAAGTATTAATCGTACTAATAATTGTATCGCCGCTTTTAAATAAATTAAATTCCTAAAGACTTTAAAAGCTTTAGAAATTTATATTAATATAGCCGGGTAATTTCGTTCTAGAATAGTATAATTCTAAATTAAAAGTACTCTTTTCGAACGTTATAAGACCGAATTCTTTCGGTAAAGTAAGGAATTAAAAGAATTCCTTATTAGCGTTTTTAAGAATATTTGTAAAGCGTATATTGCGCGAACTAAATTTATATTAATTAAAGAGGAATGTAAATCCTTTTAAATTATATAGGATAATTTATATAATTAAATTAAACTTTAGTATTATAATCGCTTTCGATTACTATTCTTTAAAATTAATACCTATAAATAAGGTTTCGGCGTAGTAGCCTTCTAGTTTATAAACTCCTAGAATAGTAAAGATATCTTAGGCCGAAATATTCCTATAGAGCGAATCTAATTTATTACTTTTATTTCTAAAGAGATAACTCCTACTAAAAAGTACTACGGTTCTACTAAGGCTAAAATTGCTACTATTATTTAGATTTTAAAGAAATAGTATAAAATAGTTTAATTTAATAAATTCTTAGTTACTATCTTAACCGATTATTTACTAATTAAAAGGATTTTTAAATATATATCTCTAATTATTATAGATTTAATTAAAGTAAATTTTAAATTTGCTAACGCTATTAATTAGGCTTCCTAATTCTAATTAAATATTATTTATATCCCGGGTCTATTAAATATTGTTTTAAACGCCCTATTTAGGCTCCCTATAGAATTTAATTAGTATACCGACTATAATAACGTTAACTAATTAGAAAATATTTAGGCTAATTAAATAAATTCGGCGGCTCTAAACTTTTATTTTACTATATTAATATTAATTCCTAAATTTAAAATTAAAATTATAGAAGGTTATAAGATTGATTCGCGCTACTAAAAAATTATTAATATATTTTATATAGTAGCTCAAGCGGAAATAAATTCGGTACTTAAGCCGAATTCGGTACTACAACGTACGGACCGCCGCCGCTAATTACCAGCCGGCCTATTTAAATTCCGAAATAATATCCTCTTCTATATTAATTATAATAATAAGAAGAGGATTTGCTTATTCTCTAACTATATATTTAAAATCCTTAATTTAATATATAATAAATATTAATATATAAGAATTAATTATATAATAGCCGAGTTTAATTATATTTGTTTCTATTGTAAAATTTAGAAAGTCTATTTCTATATTAATTATTACCGAATATATTAAGAATATTAAACCGATCGTTAACTTACTCCTAGTAAACTTTAATTTATTTGTCCTCTATTATAACCTTTTTATATAATAACTACCGATTTTATAACTAATATACTTTTAATCGAGGTTAAAAGGACCTTTTAAGCCCTACCTAATTATAATATACTAAATACCTTAAATATTAATATTTGTAAATTTAATAAGAAGATCCTATTAATAGTCGGTTATTTTATTTATACAGCGAAGGATTAAGCTATTATAAAATTACGAATTTAGAATTTCGTTAATTAGGGCATTCTATAATAGATTATTAATAATTATAATATAAAATTTATTTCGGAGATATAGAGGGAGATTTTTATTATTTATAATATTAAATTATTATATTCTATAGCGTATTATCTTTAAATTAATAGGTAATTTAAATATATTAATTAAACCGTCGAAACCGTTATCCGCTTCTACTACGCTACTTCCGACGACCTTTAAATAAATATTCTACTAGCTATCTAATATTAATTTAATAATTCTTTATATACTATTTTAAATATAAGCTCTAACGAAGTAGTATATAGTTTTAAACCCCGTTCTATACTAGATATCCTTACGTATATTATTAAAGATAAATTTAGCGTAAGTGTAGATATTTTATAAGTCCTAAAGTCGGGGTATTAATCGGAAGTTATTAAATTAATTAATAAAGCGGGTATAGTAGTAAAGAGGCGTTATAATATAAAATATATTCTAATTAGTTTTAAAGTCGGAGATATAGTATACGTACGATTCGGGAACGGTTATAAACTATTTAAAAAATTAAAAAGGAAGTAGTCAATATTAAAATCTAATTTCTATTATATTATTAAGAGGGTTAATTACTTAGTTTACGAGTTAGACTTCCCTAAGGATTTATAATTATATTATATTGTATTTATAGCCTAATTATATAAGATAATTAAGGGGCTAGATCCTTTTAAACGGTAGGAGGACCCTCTAATAGAAATAGAACTAAATAATTAGGCGCCCTTCGTCCTTAGGAAAATTATTAACCGCTACGTACGAATTTATAAATATAAAGGTAAAGTAGTAGAATTCCTAATTATTAGGAAGAATGCCCTAAATATAAATATTAAATAATTAAAATATTCTATCCTATTAAACTTAAATAAAAAAATAGTAAAAGATTATAAAAAGAAGTTCCCTATCGATTAGTAGAAAGAGTATAAATATTCTAAATATATTCCCCTTAAATTTATACTAATTAAGAAGGTATTGAAGTCTAATATTATTATAGAATTACCGGTATAAAGAAAGGAGTAGAAGGGGTAGGAATTACCTAGGCTACTATTAATACAGCCGGTAGGTAGGCCGAATCCGTTACCTATTTAACGTTAGATAAATAGGATTTATTATTTATTATATAACTAATAAAAGTAATAGTAAGGAGTACGGACCGTTTTTTCTTTTATTATTTTTATATTATATTTTTATATTTTGTACGCGCAATTTTCCTTATTTCCTGTTTTTTCTTCCTTTAGTAATAATAATACCACAACCGCTATACCCTTTCGTACCTTATCTTACCTTATATACTTAGGTATCGTCTTATAAAAACCCCGGGAGCACTTCTTATTATTCTTTATTTCTTTTCTATTATTCTTTATTTCTTTTCCTTACTATTAGAATTATATAAACACATCCGTTCTCACTTTGCATTATTATTAATAAGGCCTAATTAACTTTTACCGTTCGTTTTCTTTATCTCTCCTTTTCAGTAGCGAATCTTATTATTTTAAAATAATCTAATACTCTTATTCAACGCTTAATAGAATAGCCGGTCTTATAACTAGCCCTTACAAATAATATAATCGCCGTATTACAACCGCTAATATTTTCGACTTCGCTAATAATATCGGTAGGAACTTTATAACGGGCCTAACCTAATAAGATAAAGAGTTGCTTAAGGCGGTTTATTATAAGATACTTAATATTATATATAACGAAATAAATTGTATTGTCTTTAATTATAATATTCGGATAGAATACACTATAAATAAATACCTATTTATTATATTCGGTAATAATTTTATTATTTAAATATTTCACTAAATTATTAATTTTATATTAGTATTTACAATATTTTACTACAAATAAGCCAAACGCTTTTACTATTTCGTCCGCCGCTAAATTTAGGCCTAAATCGAATGCTCTTTGGGTCGTTAAGTTTAATAATAAAACTTATCGCGTATTAATCGCTTTTATAAACTAATTTTATAACTTTACGATTAGGAGTTAGATAAAGCTTTATAGATAGTTCGATATTTATTTACCCGCCGTTACTAAACGCTTTATATAG
This sequence comes from Neurospora sp. CHS-2018a, assembly GCA_009802275.1. Lineage (NCBI taxonomy): Eukaryota > Fungi > Ascomycota > Sordariomycetes > Sordariales > Sordariaceae > Neurospora > Neurospora sp. CHS-2018a. Next base: position 19,959 of record RAKG01000064.1, read on the forward strand.
AGACCGCCTTAAAGTTTATTTTAAAAAAGGATAAGGACGTAATAAAAATTAATACCGTCCTTTTTTTATTTATAGTAAGGACTAATATTATTATCGACTTATTATTTACAATTATATTCCGGGACGCCGATTTTACTCCCGTTATTATATATAAATTTAAATATAATATTATTTTTAATCCGAAGGGCGTTAATTATTCTTAGTAGGTTTAATATATTAATAGTTAAAGGATTTAAGTATTTAATAGCCCTTAGATAATTGATACGGGACCATTGGGTCCCATACATCACATGTATAATTAGTTCGATTAATTAGATTAGACTGGGCATGGCACTAGCCATGCCCACCCCTATCAGAGGCTCTAGTAGGCACGTACCCTACGCGCGCCTATCAGGTCGTACGGCTCTATATAAAGTAGGCTATACAATAAAATAAAGAATTCCTATAAAAGGATTCCTTTCTAACCCAACCTTCGGCTCGGCCTTTCTCCTTCTAATATCTTCTTCTTTTACTTTTAATACTATATATTACACACATTGCATCGTAATATCTAAAAGCACCCAAATTACCCTATTAAGTAATAGTTACAACTATACGAACAATAACCAAACTATTCTTTTAATCGCGCCTCTAACTTAACTACTAAAAATCATTAATTAACCTAGTAAATTCATCGATTTATCGCAAACTTACCCTCTAATTGCAAAATCCTATATCGTAACGATATCGACCCCGCAATTACTCTCCCCCCTTAAAATCTATAATTACTCGTTGTAAAATAGCATCGCAAACTCGCACTTCCTTACACTACACCATCGTACTCGTATCGGCTCGCATCGAACGAATATACTAAAACCTCTATACTACCCTAATCCGAACTTCATTTACCTAATCCTTAACGCGAAAAGTAACCCCGCAATTCACTTATTATAAAAATAACTATCGCTCCCCTCCTACTAAAATTATCAATCGCTCGTCGTAAAAATAGTATTAATAAAATCAACTCTCCTATTCATCTCCCTCTACTATTACCCCAATCCTTTTTACCCAAAAATACTATAATCGCAAATAAATAAACTTACACTAACACTCTTTTTCAACCATTATTCAAACTCAATTATCATAACCGGAAAAAACCCCCCTTCGGACCAAACAACTTACCGCTCCCCGTACAAACCCTCAATCCCCAACACCTACAACATCGAACGCTTAAACAGCCAATCTATTTTACCCCCCAAAATTTACAACCCCCCTCGCAACATTACTTAAATCCGTTCGACTTAATAACGTACTACTAACTAAGCCTAACAATCTACTATAAAACCTAATATTGTAAATAATATTATTTCCTCTATTACCAATATACTATCCCCTTCGAAATTACATTAATCGTCAACCGTTATTAACCTACTTAAAACTTTTACTCCCTAAACTTCCCTTTAAAAGTACACCTCTACCCGTAATAACCGTAATACTACTACCCTCAACCGTAATAATTCTAAACCCAACAATTCTAATAAGAGTAATAACAATCCTAAATATATTTTGAATAAAAAAATTTAGAAACATCTTAATAATATAAACAAATTTACTTAAAATATCAATTCCAATATATAGCAATTCAAAACCCAAATAAACAAATAATTCTCCAAGAACTATAGTAACGCCCTCGCTAGAAAAAAGAAAATTGACGACCTTACTACTAAAATTAATAATCTTAAAATTAATTTAAAATCTAATTACAATAAAGTTCTAATTACTATTAGTAAATTCACTAATAAACCCGCCTCCAAAGGTAAGGAAAAGGCTATAAAAATACCTAATTATTTCCCAAATACTTTATCGGACAAATCCTATATTACTACTATCCATTACAGTACTAATAATACTTAAACCTAATTTAACCCAACTAATACTAATACAAAACCCTCTAAACGCATAATCTACTATAAAGTATCCATCGAAAACTTTATTAAATTTAATAATAATAATAACCTCCGTTATATGGAAATTCCGGAATACATTCACCCTACTTTTAAATTATATACCTTTATCCCCGCAATTTACAACCCTATTCCCCCCGTCAAACCTACTTCGTACAATCTAATCGCCCGCAATAATAGCCCTCTCACTCGTATTTATATTCGTACCTACAATATTAATCCTCGTCTTACTAAAATTATCGACGATGAAGAAATTAATAAAAAAAACTTTATAAATTTTATTAATAATATTAAAGACCGTAATATTAACCTTCGCAATCTATTAAAAAAGCAAACTAATATATATACCAAATACTTTAAGGAAATTAAATAATTATATATTAAACGCATATACTCCACCGCATACCTTAATCTCTTATATAAAAATACTAATAAAATTACCGCTAATAAAGCCACTAAAACTACTACTAATAAGACTAAAAATATTATTAACCCTATTCCTAATAAATTTACTAACAAAGCTACAAGCCCCGCCTACTCTATTACTAGTAAAATTAACGGCAATAGCCCCCCCAAACCCCCTATTTACTTTACTCGTACCAATCCTAATCTTAATAATCCTAATAACGATAATAATAATAAAGATAATAACGAAAATAATAATAATAATTTCGGTAATAATTTTAACTTTAACTATAACTATTTCGAAACTTACAACCCATATCGTCTTCGTTCGCATCGCAACCCTACTCCCCCGGCCCCCCCTTCCTATTATCGCCGCCCCTATACCGGAACCGATCTAAAAACTAAAAAACTTAATAAAGATTACAAAATTAAAAAGAATAATATTAATATTTTCAACCCCTTTACCAATAATCCTAACAATATAAATATAATCGAAAATAATACCTCCATTATTTATACAAATACAACTATATTCGTAAATTATTTTAACACTATCCTCAAAAACGAAAACACTTACTTAATCGCACACAAACAACTAGTCCATCTATAACCGTCTCTTCTACAAAACGCCGCCCTAATATAATAATACAACTAATTAACCCCTAAAAAACACTACCAACTTCGTACCTCCATTAAAACCTTTACTCGCGCCTTAATTAAAAAATTTACCCCCAATTCCACCACCGCTACCCGCAAATTTAACGAAAGAAGGCTCCATTTCTACTATATTTCTAAAAACCCCAATACTCTTATACTATACGTCCTTAAACAACTCCGCTATACTCACGCCATAAACATTATATCCAAACATTATAACAACTAACATAACATTATAATATAAATTTAAAACAATATAAATCTTAGTATTAAAACTATTCTTTATACCCCCCCCTCTTTCAATAAAATTGAAAATTATTTTAAAGAAATCAAAAAAACTAAAACTATTTTAATCGCCCTAGCCAAAAGCAAGTACGCCCCCAATAGGAACTCGAACCCGAATACCAATACCTCGTATAAACATAATTAAAACTATAACTATAACTATCAAAGCCAAGGTTATCGCAGCTACAATAACCGAAATACTAATTATACAACTAATCGTAATTCCAACCGCAACTATAACTATAACTGCGACTATAACTATAATTATAACCGCAGCCGCAACCATAATCGCAACCGCAATAATAATCGCAACCGCAACGATCGCAACCGTAACAGCGACCGCAATCGTAACTATAATCGCAACTACAATCGCGACTAAAATAATAGAAATAAAAGTAAAAATTATACCTATTACATTAAGGAGGAGGATAAAAGTATAGAATTTAATTATACCAACTTTACAAGCGACTTAAAAGTATATAATTCTAACTCGAATAACTCAATTTACTATATATACAATAATAAATTAACCTATTCCAAGTGCTTAAAAGAATTCAATTTAGTAACTATAAAAAAACGCCACGTAAAGGAATATAATTTAAAATCTAAATATATATAAAATACAATACCCGCCGTCTTATCCCTCGACGCTAATTTCTAGAAATACAATTATTATAAAAAAATCTTCGCATTATATAATTAAATATTTATTTACTTTAATTTCTACAAAAAAAAGAAAACCGCCCTAAATATTCGGCCTAAATTAGAGCCAATCTTTTATATTACTGTAATTAACAACCTCCTAATCTAAGAAACTATACTCTAAACTAATAAACTATTTAAAAAAGGTACCCTCTCTAATTTCACTTACCTTCGAATAATAACTATAGCTACCCCGGACGCCGAACTAATTAAAATCTATATAAACCTAAGAGTAAAAAAGACTATTATTAATCGTACCTTCTTTAAAACTCTTAAATATACAATTTCTACTAACTATATAATTAAAATTAAAAGCGTTAATAATAAATCGACTAAATTTACCAAATAAATAACCTTTACCTTCTACCTCCCTAATAAAAATTCTAAAAGTAACCCCACTTTATTAAAAACTATAACTATTAAATAAATTATTAATAAACTCAAGCCTAACCTCCTATTAATAAACTCTTTCCTCCACCCCCAATAAATATATATCGACTACCGAATAATAAAAGTCCATCTTCTACAAAATAATTTCAATATATTATTTAAAGTACTTAAGCCCCCCAACTATTATATAAGAAAAATCGTTACTTAAAAGAAAGTCACTTTACAACCCGGAAAGGAACGTATAATACTAATCTACTATATTTTATTACCTAAAAACAAACTATTTATATTCGACTCCTCTTACCCCACTATTATTAGTACAATCATTAACGCACACTCCCCGAGAATCGCATTAATAAAGAATACCACAGAAAAAACCCTAACTATTCCCCGCAAACAAAAGGTTAATATAATTACTAAATACAATATAAATAGCTACTTCTCTACCTTATAAGCAAGCGTCTATAAAACTACTATAACCTCCTAAATCCTCAACATCATAGAATCTAACCCCTCTCTTACAATCGAACAAACGACCGAAACCATCTATTAAACCTATTTAATTCTAATTAACATTAACCTTAATATTAATCTAAAAATTATCGTCCCCTATATTACCAACGCAACAACCGAGGCCAACGCAACCAATACTACATTTAAACCCGCAACACCTCACGACCCCGCACCGAACAATCAACCCACGTATATACTAATACTATATACCAAACTCCCTAAGAAGTACTCCACCCTCAACATCTATATAAATAAGAAGGTACTAGAGCTAACCACTAAAAAGGGCGTATATATATTCACTAAAAGTAAACGAATATCTAAAATACTAACTAAACTAGTAAAAAAATTTCCTAAATTATAAAAGGAAGGAGGTCTAATAGACATACCCGAAAATAAAATAATAAAAATTCCCTTAATCGAAAACTAGCAAAATCATAAGGTCGTAACCTATATATACCCCGTAAATAAAAAGAATTAGGCGATTATCGACGAAATCTTTAATACTCTCTACAAGTAGGGTAAAATAAATTAAATAAAGTACGCTACACCTTTCGCTCACCCCGTCTTTATTATCTAATAAAAAACCAAAAATAATCCTAAAAGTAAACTAATTATCGATTTACAAATTCTCAATAATCTAACTATACCAAACAACTACCCCTTACCATTACAAAGCGAAATCATCGCTTTTATACGAAGAAAGGTAATCATTATAATTATCGACGCCGTATTTTTCTTTTACTAATTCGGAATATAACTTCGGCATCGGGACCGTTTTACTTTAATAATTCATCGTAGGCTCGAACAATCTACCGTAGCTCAAATAGGATTTAAAAATATACCCGCCTACGTATAGCACTTTATAAATATATTACTCTATAAACACAAATCCTATTATAAAATATATATTAATAATATTATTATCACTTCGAACTCCATTAACAACTATTTCAAATACTTAAACACCATTTTCGCCTTATTCGTATCGAAGAATATTATCCTATCCCCTAAAAAATCCTACTTCAATTACTCCAATATCGAACTTCTCGGCTTCTACATTAACAATTTTAAACTTTTAACTACTAAAGAGCACATCGAAGCATTTAGGAACTTAATCTTCCCTAATAATTTAAAGGCCCTTAAATAATATATCGGCAGCACCGGCTTTCTTTATCATTTAATCGCCTACTATATACAACTCATTAACCCTTTTCAAAACCGCAAAGTTACCCTATTAATAAAAGGACGCAAATTAAACAAAATCGAAATAAGAAAGCCAACCAAACGCGCCGCGTACTATACAAAAACTTACTACACCCCTACCCCCGCCGAAAAAGTAGCATTTAAAACATTATAGCATACAATTTACAATAATACAACAATTCTATATTATTTAAACCCGGACCGCTTAATATTTTTATAAATCGATAGCTCCCTCGAACGCAATTTTAACGTTATAATATTCTATCTCAAAATCGGCTACGTATAAATAGAAAACTCCCCAATTCCTTCCTCTCAAATCCTCCCCATTATATTTCTAAATAAAATCCTTACCAAAGCCGAAATACAATATAAACCTTCTAAACTAAAAATAACTTACCTCATTTAAACAATCAAGAAGCTTCGCACCCAACTACACTCTTACAACCTACCCGTCATCGTCCTCACCGATCATTCAACTACCAAAAGCATTATTAAATAAACTTCTTTACATATAACATCTACCAATCGTACTAATTGTAAACTTATTAACGCATCGATCTATTTATCCAATTATAAATTTAAAGTCTTCTATATCCCCAGCAAATTCAATTTCGTACCTAACACCCTAAACTATTTAAAAATAATTAGAAATAAAACTAATAATCCAAACGGCGTACCAGTACTAAATAACATCTAAAAGGACTTAACCTATAAGGACTCGGCCCATCAAAACTCGGCCTATTACCTAAATAATATTTAATATACCTTTTTAAAAACGCAAATAAATCCTAAACTCCGTAAAACTTATACTACAATTTACGCCTCAAATAAAAAGTTTACGAAGATTATAGAGTACTTAAAGCAATATAAGAAGGTAATCTCCAAAAACGGAAACGTCGTTTTTTTAAAGCCCAACTATCCTTTCTTTATATATAATAGCCTTATTTATAACTAATAAACCGACGGCACCAAAAACCTCTATATCCCTTACAAATTTATAAAAAATATATTAAAAGCCGCCCACAACGACAAATACTACTTCGGCTACAACTATATAATATATAATCTATAAAGAATATCCTTTCCTAATAAAACCCATCTAATATAATAGTATCTCGAACATTATCCAACTTACTAACTAAACTAAACCGACCAAAGCATACCCATCGGCAACTACTAACCCATTAAACTAAAAAAAACTCTCCCTATACGTATTATTTCTATCGACTTTATCGTCGGCTTACCAAAAATCTCATCAACTAATACCCCTTAGCAAATACCCAACCACAACACCTTCAACGCCTTAATACCCATCACCAACAAAACATCCAAACAATCCCTCCTAATCCCTAAACACAAAAAATATACTACAATCAAATAAAACATTATTACTATTCGAATATTTCTTTTATATAACTAAAAATTCCCATTTAAAATTATCTCTAATCGTAACCACAAATTTACATCCGCGTATTAGTAAAGAATATAGACCGTAATAGGCACTAAATTTCTAATAACCACTACATATTACCCCCCTAATAATAACGCTACTAAATATAAGAATTAAACCGTAGAAATAGCTATCAAATTTCATATATTTTCTTACGAACTTAAATATAACTAATTATTAATTATCCCGTCCCTATAATAGAACCTTAATAACGCCTTCGTCGAAAGACTTAAAATATCCCCTTATAAATTCCTCTTTAAATACAAACTATTAAAACCACTAAATATCGCTATAAATACCGTTAATTCCCCTTACAATTTTAAAAATAACCCTGCCGTTAAAGATTATTTCCGCCAAAAAACCCAATTCGCTATAGACTTCGCTATCGCCAACGCCAAAACTCAGTACAACTTAATATATCGATAAATTAAATAGAAAATTAGCAACAAAATATTTCTAAAACTATATTACAACTACTATCTCCCAAATCAACCTTCCTACAAAACTTCTTAACAATAATCCGGACCGTACACCATCATCCAAAAAGTCAACAAACTAACGTACAAACTAAACCTTCCCCCGAATATAAAAATACACCCAATAATCTCCATAACCCATCTAACGCCCGCTCCAAACGAAGAAAACCCCTTTAATCAATCAATACCTCCCCCTAAACTAATCGAAGACTCACAAAGCAACTCCAACTCTAACGTCAACATTAACCCCCGATATAAACTAAACAAAATCGCAACCTACAAGTAAATTAATAGCAAACTCTTATATTATATTAAATAGAAAGGGTATAATTACTAAGATAACGAATAAAAGGATATAGAAGACTTAAAGGATACAAAAGAAATTGTAGAAAACTACTAAAAATATCGTCCTAATAAATAGAAAACTAGAATTCTTCGCTTATATATTAATAAATAATGTAAAGTACGATTCGTAGATAAAAAAGATCGTATAAACGTAAAGGATATAATAAAACGCTCACTATACTTAAGGAAAAAGTAAAACTATTCCTATTAAAGACAATAATATTCTCTTTACAACGCCGGGACTTAATACGGGACCATTAAGTCCCATATATTATATATATAATTAATTCAATTAATTAAATTAGACTAAACATAACACTAGCTATACCTACCCCTATTAAAGGCTCTAACAAGCATGTACCCTACGCGCGCCTATCAGGTCGCACGGCTCCACATAAAGTAAACTATATAATAAAATAAGGAATTCCTATAAAGGGATTCCTTTCTAGCCCAACCTTCGGCTTAGCCTTTCTCCCTCTAACATCTTCTTCTTTTATTTCTAATATTATATATTACACACATTACATCGTGGTATCTGGAAGCACCCAGGTTACCCTATCAATAATATTATACAATTATAATATTAATATTATATAAGCGGATCCGTTTACTAATTTATATTAGCCTATTCCTTATAACCTATTTAAATATTTATATAAGAGTATAAAGATAATTATTTTTAAAGGTCGTTAGGACGGATTCGTTTATTATTCGGCTCTCGCTCCGCTCTTTAGAACGATTATTATTATATAAAATAATTAATCCGCTTTCGCTAATAATAATTAGGAGGTTATTTAAACCTTTATTACTATATATAATAATAATAATATTTAGTATAAATTTTTATATAAGGAATTAGGTTATATTAACGACGTAGACTTGGATAGGCTAGAAGAGGAGGATATTGAGCGTATTATTAAAGTATACGCTAGCGACGTCGAAGGCAGTAATATTATTAACTATTATATTATTAAAAAGAGGCTTTATATTAAATTAGGCGTTCTAATTCGTTAGTATAGAGGAACAATTTAAGAATTCTTTAAGGAAATGAAATATAAAATTACTACCTTTTATAATAAAATTAATTACATTAAAGTAATTTATTATAGTAGTAAAACCTTTTATTCCAAGCTTCTTATAATTAAAAAAATAAAATTTATTAGCGCTAAATACCTCTGCCTTTTCTACTTTAAAGGTAAATAAAAGAATTAAGAATATTACTTACTCTTTCGTACTTAAATTTTAATTTATAAAATAGCGAACGCTTTTAATATTCTCCCTAAATAATTTATTAGCGCTTTAAATCGTCTTTATTATTTATACTTAATAGAAATTAACTTAATTAATTTTAACGAATCCGTTATAAGGTTATAAGAGGCTTAAAAATATATTTAGGAATAGAAATTCTATTAGAAAATAAAGGATTTAGAAGAGAAGATAATTAATTATTAGGCTCGCATTTTTAAATATATTAATAATCGTCTTTATTACTTTAAAGGCTTAATTAGTAATTCTAGTATTAAAATTTTAGAGGAATATATTTGCGACCTAACTATTACTATTAAGAGCCTAAAAATTTAGCCGGCTCTTACTACTATACTTCTTATAATTAATTTAATTCGTAAAGTCCGGTTCGATATTTTACCCTCTTCCGCTAATATAAGAAATAAATTTAATAATCCGACTATTCGGGATATTATTACCCTTAATATTAGAAGAAATTACTATATAATTTATATTATAGAAGTAATTAGCCCCGATTCGGATAACGATATAGAGTAGGAAGCCGCTTCTCCGACTACTAATTCTCCTTCGGTATAGTAGAGGAAGAAACGTCGTTCAAATTCGGGATTTATAAACCTTTTTATTACTCCTTATCGTAGTAAAAGCGGAAGCGTTCTATTTAATTCTGTCAATAGTAATTGAGGTAACGGATCCGGTACTAGCTATCCTAAATAGGGTTTAGGCTGTAGATAATATAGTATTTAAACGCTTAATTAATTAGTTAAAAGTATATTAAATCGTCTACTAAAGTAATTTAGCATTAGATAATAATTTATTAGATTCGGTATAAATTTATAGTATTTTAGGTTAATAATTTCGGTTTAATATAAATTTATAATATTTTAGGTCAATATCTTCAATTTAATATAAATTTATAATATTTTAGATTTAATAGGATTGAATAGTAACGAAGTAAAGGTAGTTAATAAGTATAGTAAAATATTTAGTTAATAGGAGAATAATAAGGATTCCGGCAAAAACCGAAGATATTATAAACATATTTATAAATAATTAAATAGTTTAAATTAATTATTTTATAACTATTTCGTAATACCCCGGGAAATATTATAGTACGGGAGGTAATTAAATTAAAATATATTAATATTCGGCTATATTATAATTGGTATAATTAAATACCAATATAATTTTAAGTAATTTTAATAGTTTAGGACGGATTTATTTCTCTCGAAACGAATTCTTTTCTTATTCAATTAATTATTATTTATAACTAAAAGTATTTACTTAATAAAATTATTTATTAATATAAGTCCTAGGTTGCGATTAATTGTAGTTCCTTAAGACGAATTCGTTACCTACGTAACGAATCTGCTACGTATCAATCCCTTTAATAAATCCGTTATTAACGGATTCTTCTCTTAAGACGAATCCGTCTCCTAACGACTTTATTAGTAGGTAGAATAGTGATTACGAACCCAGCTCTCCCTAGTTCGTAGCAGGTCGTATATATTCGATAAGGGAATTAATAAGAGTAAGCATTAGAAGTATATCTATTAGTATAATTATACCTAGCGTAATAAATACTTAGAAAATAACCTTAACTTATATAAGAAGTAATATACTACGATATATAAGATTGTACTAGGGTATCCCTTTTATATTATTATATAAGTTTTCGAGAAGAATAATCGTATTTAATTTATACGGCCGTTAAATTTTATATATAAAGGTTATAGGCTGTTGAAATACTTATATAGTTACTTTATACTTCGAATGAAGGCTACTAATTTAAATTAATTGAAATATATTAACGGCTAGCTTTAATAACGCAACGTTATAGTTTATTCCATTTATACTAATATTAAAATATAGTACCCTAATTTATATTTTACTTTTAAAGACTTACAAAATTAGCGTTAATTCCTACAATAAGAGGACCGAAACGGCTATATAAATACGTAAGCGTTTATTAGGAAATTAAACTTCGAAGCGAATATAATGGCGTTTAGGATTAGCGAATTTGATTACTATAGTAATAAAAAGGGTAGAGAATAAGGTATTATATTACAATACGTTTTCTAGGTTATGAAATTATAGCGGTCTATATAGAAGAAGTTCCTATATACCCTCCTCTTCGACGTAACGTATAAGACTAATTATTATTACGCGCTATTCATTTAAGGGGTGGTTATTACGCTAGAGAAGTTATTTATACTAGTATTTTAGGCGGTTATTAATAACGAGAGGGAGGAGGGATTTATATAATTAATTGAAGCGTTCGAGAAGGCTATTAGGGAGTTCGAAATTCCCCTACCTACTATAATTATTATTAACGGTAATACTTAGTTTATTTTTACTATCGACCGACTCTTATTAAATGTTTAACGTTAGCGTTGCGTTTAATATATTAATTATAATATCGTTAAATATTTTAAAAACGATTGGATCCCTATACGTAATAATAACGATAAAGAGTTTTAAATAGGCGATGTTATGGCATGGCTGGATGAGAGCCCAGAGCACTGGCCACTGGGCAATGGGGGTGCCGGTGCCAGGCACTTGGCGCTATGGTATATCGGATGGAATAAGGCTTATATTCTTATCAATAGGCCGTACGGATCGGGAAGGCGGCGACGAGTGGCAGATTTGGTTTATATACTTAAATCCGTAAAGCCTTCGTTCGTACAGCTTCCCTTTCCTTCCTTATACTTAATATTACTTTAAATTGTAGCTTCTAGTTTTATTATTATTATTATTCGTAGGATTACGCTTTTATATAATATTAAGTATTATCTTTTGACCGGGGACGGTATTAAATATCCTACCTTTTCGTTAGCGTACACCGAAGTAATTAACTATTCGTTTAATTATAATTATTCGTATTGACTACAATTATTATAATTACTTACGAAGAAGGATCATTAAGTCTCCCTTAAGGCGCTATACTATAAGAGTATTAGTAGAGCGAGTAACCCTTAAACCCCCTATCTCCCGCCTTTCGAACTAAATTAATTATACGATATCCGACGCTAGAGACAACCAATACTCTAATTTAAATTTAAACTCTAATTTTATTTCGAACCCTAATTTATATTATAAATAAGAAGTAGATTTGTTTAATCTAACCTAATATAATAACGAGGGTTTTAGCCTAATTATTAGACTATCTAACCCTTTTACTTAGTTTAATAGCCGAAGAAAGGACGTATTTAGTTTTGATTATTTAACTATAGATTAGTCCCGCCTAAACGTAGTATTAATACCGGGAGAATTCGATAACCCTTAGGGGGAGCCGAAGATTCTAATTAAATCGGTCTCTTACTAACCCCCGAAGGTCGAAGATATAAATAATTTTTTTCTCTATACTAAAAATAATAAGAGAAGGATGGAGGATCCTAAAGACCCCTAGACAGTCTTATACAATACTTACAAATAGTTAAAAAGGAAGGGTAAAGCAATCCTTAATCCTACGACCTTTATTAAATCTTTATAATTAATAGCTTTATTAGGAACTTCAACCTCTAGGAAGTCGCTACTATACCTAAAGATATCGCTACTTCAATAAATAAAAACCTCGGCCTTACGGGGAATAAACCCCAATTAGAGCCTACGTTTTATTAGTTTTAATTTAGACCGTTTATACTATATATTAGAGATTAAGGTACAAAAGCAGATCCGGCAAAACGTTAAAATCCTAACTAAGGACGACGTAGAAATAATTATAATAGATAAAACTAATAAAGCTAACTATTAAAATTAGCTTTTAATAGTATCTAACTATCGGAGCCTTTATTTATAATGTTTATACCGATTTACTAAGTTCCTAATTTGGAAGCTTACTTACGAAGACTTTATAGAAGAGGTACGGTTGCGATTAGATACAATTAATAAGGATTAAGTAGATGACTATAGCGAGATTTTATTATTTAAGCCAATAGTTCGATCCGTTAAATCTAGTAAGAGATTAGGGAAATATAATATTAATATTATTAATCGGTTTATAGACGAATAGATGTTTTACTAGGCCTATAAAGTAGACCCTTTTATAATGTAGGATGAATTTCGATAGCGCATTATATTCGATAAAGCGGCTAACAATATTCTATACGACTTCCCTACTATCCTTAAAAAAGCTTATAAAGATACGACTTACTTCGATTTTTAAATACTCTATTTCGCTAATTAAGTATATTAATTTTATTAAAATAATAATTATTTGGTCGGAGAGATTTTAAAGTTTAATACTCGCTTATAATTAAATTCCTAAGTTAAAGAGAATATTAAACGCTACAATAATAATTAGAACTAGATTCCCGCCGAGTTCGAAAGGTAGTTTCGGGCCTTCGAATAATAGAATCGTTTGCTTACTTAAACGGTGGTATTATTTACCGTATTATTACCCCTTTATATTATAGAAGAAAGGGTTCGAAAGAGCGGTTAATTAATATCTAACGCGGTCAAACGTAGTATTAGCTTTGATAATACCTTTAAACGTAATGGAGGAGCTCCTTCTAATAAAGCGGGGAATGACTAAAATAAGTAATTACCCGAAATATTCTAATTATATTTATAGGTACGGACCGGTACGGATCCGCTAAATAATAGTAACCCGTCGGATAATAATAAGCCGTCGGATAGAGAACCTGGCAATAGTAACGGAAGCGGCAAACTTCTAACCCGGCCGCTTACAACGCTATCTCCGCCTCCTACTCCGAAATTAGAGCGAGGTATCTGTAGCTATATACCTATCGGACTGTTATTAGTAGTCCTATATAGTAAGCAATCTGCTAAAGTCGTAGATCTATACACTTTTAGCAACGATCCTAATATTAATAAAGTATTATTCGATATATAGATATTATAAGTGAAGTATAGATTAAGAGTTAATGTAGACTACTTTATCGATAATAAGGCTCGTATCGGAAAGGTCCTCTCGAAGTTAGAAAGTATTGTAATAGAAGGGATCCTACCCTACTTTAACGGTAACTACCTAGAAGTTATCTAATTGGTAGACGATTTATTAGAATATTTATAAAATAATTATTATAATTATATTACTAAGGAAACGGCTATTTAGGATTTCGAGAAATTAAAAATAAAATCTTCTAAAAGGTTCTAGGACTTCAAAATAACCTTTATACGCCTTATAAATTAATATATAGTTCCGAAGGAACTATAGAAGAGGGATATAAGGAGGAAAGTACTATGTAAGTTGGCCGTACTTACCAAAGCTACGTACTTAAAAGAATATAAGACTTTCGAAGATTATTACCTCTTATTACAATCCTTGGACCCTAGTATTAAATAGGAAGAATAGAAGCCGAAGGATAAAAAGATATATAGGTTAAGAAATAAACCGAAGACTTCTATATTTAAAATATTAATAACCCCGAAATATTAGCGACCTAATTTTAAAGAAATAAAGAAATTAAATACTAAGAACTATTACTTCTATTACTGGTAAATAGGATATTAATCCCCTATATATTTAGAAAGAGTAAAGGTTTCGACTTTAAAAACTAAGTTTAATACTATCGTTAATTAAATTTAGGGACTTTAGACCTCCGAAAAGTCGGAGGCCGCTACGGATATCTCGGAGGAATAGGATATAGGAACCGAAGGTTCGGAGGTAAAGACCGATTCGGATTCGGAAAATTAGAATCCCTGGGAAAGGTCTCTACTTTAAGGGAAGTATCTATTAAAATTAATAACGTTAATTAGGTAAATAACTAGTATAATAAAATATATTTAGATTTCAATTTGCGGAATTACTTAAGTAGGGGAAAACCGTTCTTAATTAACTATATTATAATTAATAATAAATTATCTATTTCAACCCGATAAATATTAGTAGACATAGGAGCAAATACGTACATTATTATAAACCGATTATTCGCTAGTAAATTAAAGAAACGTTTTAATCTTAATATTTGCGAAAATTTTAAACTAGGTCTAGTAATGCCTTATAAAAAAATTAAGCCCAATGAAATTAATTAGGYGATGAAGGACTACTTACGTATCGATAATATAGTCTTTTAAAAATAATAGATAGTAATATTACTAAATCTTAATAGAAATATAATATTAGGAAGAATGTGGCTAGAGAGGAATAATATATTACTTAATTATAAGAGGGGGATATTCCTATTCAAACCCGAATTAGTACTTATATTAGTAATAGATATCGATATAGGTAAAATAGTATTATTAATTAAAGACCCTAGTTTTTAGGAAGATATACGAGAAAGAGAGGAAAGGATAGTTTAAAAGGACCTACGTAGGGCGGTAGGTCGAAGGGTAGAAGTTAGGAAAAAACTCTAGTAAATATTAGTAAGGATTTAAGAATTAGAATTATATAAGAAGGAGACCTCCGATAAAGTAGAGGCCGGACCGGCGAAATTAGAGGATATAGTAGCGGAATCGGAGGATGAACAGACCGAAGATATAAGACCCGAATAGAGATTTACCGACTTCTAATAGCGAACCCCTAGACGGTCGCTATTTTTAGATACTATAAAGAGAGTAATTAACTATATAGAGAGAGAATTATAAAAGGAAGAAGAGGAGGAATCGAAAATTGATCCCGAAAAGTAAAAGCCTACTACGGTAGTAAAATTATACCCCTTCAAAGACGGCTAAAGGCCGTACCGGCTTTAACGAGAATAGGGATAAACGAAAAAACGCCCTATAGATTTAACTATAATCGATAGAATAATATTTAATTACTATATTAAAACTTAGAGGGCGAAGCCTAAAGTAATAAATCTCTACGAAATTAATAGTATAATCGAATCCTTACGAATAGGAGCCTTAGAGAATAACGACGAAGATTTATAATAAATAGTATTAAATAAGGTCCTAAAAGACTATTATAGCTTAGAAGAATTAAAAGTCTTTAATAAAGTAAATTCTAATATATTGCCCGACTATCGGCCGGGAATTAATTATAATATTATTTTATAAGAAGGTTACTATTTAGAGGAATTAGGTATTAACCCCCTATATTGTATAATTTTAATAGAATTAGAAGAATATAGAAAATATATTATAGAAAGCCTATAGAAAAGTTTTATTAAAGCTAATTCTATACTTTGGGCCGCGCTAGTATTATTCGTCCCGAAAGTAAATAGAGGAGGTTTGAGATTTTGTATGGACTACTGGAAATTGAATACAATTTTTTAGAAAGACCGCTACCCCCTCCCTTTTATTAACGAAACTTTAATACGTATTAACTAGGCGAAAATATTTATAAAAATCGATATTCGTTAAGCGTTTTATCGAATTAGGATAATAGTAGGATAAGAAGATTTAATGATTTTCCGAACCGGCTTTGGAGTTTACTGTTATAAAGTCTTACCTTTCGGGCTATATAGAGGGCCTTTATTATTTTAACAGTTTATTAATAATAAATTAATAAAATACTAGGACTTTTACAACGCCTATATTGATAATATTTTAATTTTTTCTAATACGTTGGAAGAATATAGAATTTATATGAAAAAGGTACTACAACGACTTCGGGCGGCTAGTCTTCAAATAGATATTCGAAAGTGCAAATTCTATATAACGAAAACGAAATTTTTAAGATTTATTATTAGTACTGAGGGTATTGCTATAAACCCGGAAAAGATTACGGCCGTAAAGGATTGGCTATAGCCAGCCAATTTGAAAGAGGTATAGGCCTTTTTAGGCTTTTATAACTTCTATAGGAAATTCGTTAAAGAATTCGGCCGGTTAATAAGGCCATTAAATAGTCTAATTCGAAAAGATAAAACTTTTATTTAGATAGAAGAGTGCTAGTCCGCGTTCGAAAACTTAAAGAAAATATTATTAAACGCCCCTATCCTTACCTATTATTAATTTGGGAGAAATACCCGTATAGAAACCGATACTTCCGACGGCGTTTATATTAGTATTCTTTCGCAAAAGTTAGAAAACGAATACTAATATCCGGTAACCTTTTATTCGGAGATAATAGTACTAATAAAATTCAATTACCTAATTTATAATAAAGAGTTATTAGCCGTAATAAAAGTAATTAAAACGTAGAGGCTAGAGTTGAAGGGTATACCTATAACATTCGAAATTATTACGGATTATTAAGCGTTTAAATACTTTATTATAAAGAGGCTACTTAATTCTAAATAGGCTGCTTAAGTAAAGCTCCTATCGGAATATAATTTTAAAATAATTTATAGACCGGGCAAAGATAACGCAGCGGTAAATACCCTTTTTAGGAAATTAGAGACGTTAAAAACGATATTTTAAAAATATAACGATTAAAGGACTCTATAATTATTAAAGCTATTTCTAAAAAGTTACTTCGTTTATATAAGTAATAAAATAGATATACCGACGGCTGAATTGAACGTAATCCTAGGGCTCTCTAAAACCTCCGAAATATTAGAAGTCGACTCCGAAATATTAGAGGTCGAACCCGAAGTTATAGAGGAATAAAATTAACCGATAGAGCCGGAGCGTCTTATCCTATTAATAAATTATTTATTAAAAGTTAACTAATAAGAAGAATCGCTATCTATCTATCGGGCTAAAGCGGAAACGGAAATTAAACCTTATATAATAAAAGAGGGATTATTATTGTATAATAGTAAATTAGTTATATTAAATAAGGATACGCTAAAAATAGAAATTATAAAAATTTATTACGAAACCCTAATAATAGTATATCCCGGCCGCAATAAGACTAAAAATCTATTAACTAAATAATATTAGTAGCTAGGGATAGTAGGAGATATAGACCGGTATATAAATAATTATTAGATATATAAAGTATCGAAAATTCCCTATAATAAAACCCTTAGATTATTATATCCTCAACCTATTAAGAAGAGCAATAGGATTTAGCAATCTATTATAATCGACTTTAAATCAATACTAAAGGAAAAGCTATACGGTTATAATAATTTAATAATTATAGTAAATAGAATATCGAAGGCTTTTTAATATAGCCCGTATTATAATACTATTATAATAAGAGACGCCGTAATATTTTATTACGAGGGTCCTTACTACGTTTATAACCTACTTAAGGATATAACTAGTAATAGAAATCCTTAATTTATTTTAGAATTTACAAAAGAATTATCTAATATCTTTTATATTAATTAGAGGCTAAGCTCACCCGGCCACTCCCAAATAGCCGGCTAAATAGAAATTATAAACTAGTATATTAATTAGCGACTACGTCTATTTATTAATTATAACCAGGACAACTAACTATTAGCCGTACCTACATTAAATATAATTTAAACTACCCTACCGTACGATAGTTTACGTAATTTAAGCCTATACGAAATATTCTTCAAATTCCTAATAAATTTACTATTCGACTAAAATAAAAGAAATATAAAAATAAAAATAAATTTATAACGACTAGAAGTATAGAAATTACTAGATTCATTAAAACAATACTATAATTGGGCACGACAAACCATTGCTAAGGCCTAGGAATAATAGATAAAGTAAGCGAATAAATATCGAAGAACTCCCGATTTTAGAATAAATAATAAAGTATTTATTATTAAGAAAGGGTAATTAACGGATAGACCTAATAATAAATTAAATTACCCGCTAATAAGGATTCCGTACGAAATTATTAAAATAAAAGGGACGTTATACGAATTAAATTTATTAGAAGGCTAAAGAGGAAGTAAGGTCTACTACGTAAACCGATTGAAGAAAGACCTAAGTAATCCTTTACTAAGTTAGGCTAATAAGAACCCGGTAAGGATTATAATTAAAAACGATAATAGCGAAATAAAGGAATAGGAAATAAAGGAAATTCTAATTTATAAATTAACGAATAAAACGTTAGAGTATTAAATTATATAGAAAGGATAGGATCTAAACCCTAAATAGTACTTAGTAAAGTATTTTAGAAACGTAGGCGAAAAATTAGAGGCCTACTATAAAAAAAACCTAGATAAACTAGGACTACTAAAACGCTTAGGGATATAGATTAAGGCTTCTTACAATAGACGAACTATAAGGAAATATATAGAGGATAACCGATTAGAAGAGACGACGACGAAATCGAAAATAAAGCGTATACGTAAAAAGTAATAGCGAAGTAATTAATAAGGGAGAGGATTTAATTGGTCTATTACCGATCGTAGCCTTAATTATATAATATAATAGTATGGCGTAATAGCCTACAAAATTATATAATGACATACTAAGGTTCGAAAGCATTTATCCTCTACCGGGGAAGCGGTCGGTTCGAATCCAATCGGAAGGAAGTTTTTTTATACTTTTTTACATTTATAACAACCAAATTAAATATATAATCGCAATACTTAATATAGAGTTTGTTTTAGCTTTTCTTTTATCGTAATAAAATAAATTAGACCAACCGTTACAATAGGTTCACATATTCGCTTATTTATTTTATATAATTAGCAATTACTTTTTATTCTAATTCTTTTCTTTTAGCTCTAGGGCTAAACCTTTCTTCCGAAGGGGGGGTAATATTATAATATAGCTAGATAAGAGCCTAAAGTATTAGCTACTAGGTAATAGGGGTGCCAGTACTAGGCACTTAGCGCTATAATATATCGGATGGAATAAAGTTTATATTTTTATCGATAGGCCGTACGGATTGGGAAGGCGGCGACGAGTAGCAGATCTGGCTTATATACTCAAATCCGTAAAGCCTTCGTTCGTACAGCTTCCCTTTCCTTCCTTACACTTAATATTACTTTAAATTGTGGCTTCTAGTCTTATTGTTGTTATCACTCGTAGGATCACGCTTTCACAGGCGATAGGAGTAGTAACGAGGAGTAGTTTAGTAGGGAGGACTCCTATAGCGATAATTTTAATACTTTATTATTACGGTTATTAAGTAGTAAAGAGGCGGAGTTTTAATTATAGAGAGAGGCCTTTAATTAGTACGATTAGGATAATATTGAGCGGGTGTACTAAATGTATAGTAAGGTTAAAACGGCTACTAGAATATAGGTAGGGCTGGGTCCGTTCCTTAAGAAGGTCGTTAATATTAAAATTATATTTTTTTATCTATAGTAGTATATAATTTACTCTTCGTTTAAATCGGACTTTAATAATATATAATCTCTCCTTTATTATTAATTTAAAAAGGTATAGGAGTTTATTATTAAATAGATTAAACTTGAATTGATACTTTATAAATTAGAGTAGGCTAATTACTATATAAAATACTATTTTAATTGCGGGTAGTATACTATATCGTTAAATAAATTTAATAATAGTTTAATAAAGTTATATAGGTTATTAATTCGCAATAGGTTAATTAACCTCTATAAGGCTATTACGTCGTATATCGTTATTCGCTACAAACTCTTTAATTAAAAATAAACTTTATCGGTAATTTGCACGCGCACTACGTAGATAGGACCTAATTATACCTAGCTTAGTATTATCGCTATAGAAATAACCTTATAAGGGGTAGATTTATTTAATAAGTAATATTAGTAGTTAAAAGCAACCTTCCTTAGTATTAAATACTTTGGCAGCGATTTAAAGCCTTATTCTAGCTACTTTCGAACTTAATATAGGCTCCCCTATACTTATAAAATGGAGGCTACTTACTAAATTAGCTAAATAGTTTTAATTACTAAAGTAGATTATTACCCCTTTTAGTATCTTATTTAATAATATATAAAGTCCCCTTATTACTAACCCGAACTTCCCTATATTAATTTATATAATAGGACGCAGTAAATAGGTATTTATAATTTCACTTAGCCGCTAAAGGGGTACGTAAGGGTCGTCCCCCTAAGTAAGGCAGTCTATTTAGTAACGAGGCTATTTTACTAAACAAGGCTAAAAAAAAGAGCAAGGCAACGGAATTATATAATAAATTTAAGAATACCCTACCTATACGAGCTTTAGTATAGCGCGATTATTCCTAATACGAGGCGGGGCCTAGTATTAAATAATTAGATATTTAAAACGAAGTACAAAATTATATTAAAGTAGCCAACGACGACGAGGAGGAGGATGAGGAGGATAAAGAATTGGGTAGATATTAGGAGGAGAAGGTTCGAAAGTACTAACGGCGGGAGGAGAGAGTTCGAGAGGTATAGTAGGCGCCTATTGAAATATTATTTAAACTCTCCTTTATTAATAGTAATTTCGAATTTAGCAAATAGAGTAATTAATATATAGTATTTTGTAGTAAATACTATAGAGATATTATGAGATTTGAGTAAGTTATAGGGAAGAATTATCGGTTATATAGTTGGGTAATTTAGTTTAAATACGATACGATATTTAAAATAGGTAAAAATACTACTAAAACCCTATATTTTACATGACAGCTGACATTTGGCCAGATAGGGTACGTGTAGATTTAGGGTGGGTGCGGGTAGGGTTACCTATTATCAACCACTACGACTATATTAAACCCCAAAAGCTCGTAGAAGAGCATTAGTAAGATTATTCCTATATACCTCCCCCTTTATATTCATAGTACGACCCTTTCCGACCCTGCTCTTCCCGATTTAATACCTAGTTGCATTTACAGCGCCGCCCTTTGCAACTGACTCGAAAACAGTCTTTATAAGGGGTCTCAAAGTAAATTAAAGGTTGGAGAGACGATATAATACTCCGAACTCTAATCTCAATGCTTTTTCCGAGAAGGTTGGTTGAAAATGGGTGAAAAATTCCGGGGGGACCTTAGGACACAGGGTACGTGTAGGAAACGACAGGATGCGGGGAGGTTTTCCCAGGGTACGTGTAGGAAACAACAGGGTGCGGGGAGGTTTTCCCCTATTCAAACCTGCGCTGAGGATAATCCACCCCTTAAGCATGCCTTTCCTCTTCCCATTCCTGTACATTCTAGGTTCCATTTTCCTTCCCTTTACACCCCCTCCTCTTCTCCCCTCCTCCCACCTAGAAAGACCAATGAGGATAGGTATGGTTACGTCTTCCAGCTTACTCCGGCATTCAAGCACCTCCAACAAAACTCAGTGATATTGTTACAATCCCGCCACTTCTCATACTTTGCAAACCCACCACTCGGACACGAAGTCGAAAATCCCAGAGTTCCCTCCTGAGCGAGAGCAACTGAGCATTTGACTGTGCGGACTTCCCATCCGAAGAACCGCTTGTTCAGTTCTCCGGCCGAGCTAAACCGACCGTACCCGGCTGGATAGGAGGAATAATTCCGGCAGTACTTGTACTCGTGGTAGTAATAGCACATGGTGAGCTAAGGGGTCGCTTGGAGACTGGGGATTTCGAGTAAGGGGTGAAAAGCAGTGAGTTCGAATCCCTGGATACGTCGAGTGTCTCTATACCTGACGTCGTCTTCAAGGGAGATTGTAAGTCGGATGTGTCACTGAACAAAGTTAATGTCAAACCGCCCCGTCCTCGTTCGTTACGTTCCACTTGGCACTGCAGTGGTTCAACACTTTGAGTTCCGAAGCTAATTTCACCTCTTAAGTGGCTCATTCACTTGTTTGCATTATGGTTCATGAAGTGACTTTGGGGAATTTGAGATTCATCTTGGTCTCTCGAATCTCAACCTTGTTCCTTCCAAATATTCCTCCCTGATGATTCCCTCCATCTTTTCCTTTTTTTTTTCCACCCGGGTCTTGCCCTTCTTCATTCCCTCCATCTCCCATCCATACCTATCCATTGAGGTAGGTTGCCTTCTCCTGTGCTGCCATCTTCAGCTTATCCCTTCCCACCAGAGCCTTCACAACTCTCGAGTTTCCACCTTTTCTCCCCCTTCCCATCACGCTGATGCACTTCCGAAACCCGCCATCATCCCAAAATCCCCTGAGATTTTGGCATTCGGGCTGGGTCCTATTCTGCCATGTCGGAACCTTGCTTAGCGGTTGCGCTGGTAGTCCCGCAACATCTGGTCCGCCCTGCAAACCTCACACACCCCCACCACCTCCGATTTATTCAACCGTTCGTTATATTCGAGGTGACTGCCGTTACATTCGTACGTGTAGTATTTCACACAGTTCTGCCTGTGGGTTTTTGTCACGTAGTGGCGGCGAGGGGTTTGGTAAAGGCCGTAGCCACCCGTGCAGCGGTTGCCGCTGCGGCAGAACTGGTATTGGATGCCGTATTTGCACATTTTGGACTTTTGGTGCTGTTTTTGGGATTTCTGCCGATGGGGCGTTAGTGCTTGTTAATCGTGGTGGTGTGGGAGATTAGGCTTACTCCTGATTTGCGTGTCCTGGTGGTTTACTTTCTGGAGGTTTGGGTCTGGTTTATCTCTTCCTCGTCTTGGTTGTCTGGTTGTTGGGTTGTCTGGTGGAAAAAGTTGGTGGAATCAAGGGGATATTTATATTTCCCAGAGCAGGAATCATCGGCAATTCTGTGATGGCCTTGGACTGCTTCGTCTGGATATGGGCAATCCTATGAATCTAGGTGAATGGCTCCTTGAATCCAGATGAATGGATTATCGGCAATTGTGTGATGGCCTTGGACTGCTTTGTCTGGATATGGGCAATCCCATGAATCCAGATGAATGGCTCCTTAGATCTATAGTGAACTCGTATCTCGGTTCCGTGACGTGTCAAGGTTTAATCGTGAAAGAGAACGCAATACCGGATAGAACTGATCAGCAACCACGGCATGTAAACAAAGGGAAAACCTCCCCGCACCCTGTGTTTTCCTACACGTACCCTATGTTTTCGAGACCAAGTATAACTAGGTATGAGCCACAAAGACAATATAAGGGTAATCCTACCCGCACCCACCCCAAACCTACACGCACCCTCCCCCTTCTAGGACACTTAATAATAACTTTTCGATAACGCAAATAGATTTCTTCGAAGTTGGTAGACTAAAAGAGTACCCCCTAAATTTACTGCTAACATCCTTTCTTTGGTTAAAAGGCACTCTGGTAGACCATTGATCGATTATTTGCATTCGCAGCGCCCGATTTTGACACGTACTTTGTATAAGGGCAAGAATTAACCTATAAAAAGCCAAAAATCTTGTAGAGGGTTCTAAAAGAACATGAAAGATAATGCCATAAAGGCTTTTGGGTAGAAAGGGCCATGCGTAGAGTTATCTTAGTATATATTCGGGAAAGAGGGTGCGTGTAGGTTTGGGGTGGGTGCGGGTAGGATTACCCCAATATAACGGCACGAAACTTTATATCCCTACTTTCAAAGTCTTTATCTTACTGGTCTATATTTAAGTTCTATTATTGTACTCTCTTAGTAGTCCGAACCCTCCCAATTGCATTCACAGCGCCGTCTCTTGCAACTGACTCACACACACTGCATTTAAAAGGCCTCGGAAGTAAATAAAGATTCAAGTCAGAAGAAGAGAGCCTAAACTTTCTACTAAGAACTTTTTCATGGAAGGGTTGGACTAAATGTTGTAGGAAACTCTAGGAGGCCCGAAAACATAGGGTAGGTACGTGTAGGAAAACACAGGGTGCGGGGAGGTTTTCCCTAAACAAATTCATTCCTATGTTCGGTCACTTCACCAAGCTCCCTCCCTATATTACCTAGCTTTCTCGTTCACTGTACCCGCACCGAAACAGTTGAGACTGAGAAAACTTCAAGATGAAGCCTTATCTCAAGATCGAGTGACCTTCACCTGTCTCCTAGCCCTCCCTTCACTCATTGACGGATTAGATCTCAGTGCCTCACTCCCGTCTACCGCAGAAGTTAATTCACCACGCGCACAACAAACAGGTTCGTCCCGAAAGAAAACAGGCAGGGAGATCCGAAGGAAGACGTAAACAAGAAATAACCGTAGGGGAAAGATGCGTCTCGTGACATGGGTTGTCCTTCTTGGACAATGGGTAGAGGTAGACACAAGCCTTGTTCCTCAGAGTGCTCAGAAAAGTAGGAGCCATGTTTCCTTCAGGAAATCAGCGCTGTAGTACAATGCCTGTCCTTGGTTTCGGAGCTGGGTCGGGTCCGAAGGTCGAAATTTCCTCAAGTGTCAAAGCCGCAAAGTCCTACCTTCCTCTCCAAACATCTCACTTCCCCTTTATAAACAGAAAGAACTATCCCTTTCCCCAAAAATATTTGAACCACTGGGCTCAGTGGCCAAGCGGTTCTTGTAGTTCTTCGTTTGTAGTTGTATTCGTGATATGCTTTATTCGATTCATGTTCGTGACCACTGAACTTTTTTGAAGCTATTCCGACAATGTCGGCCTGTACGATCAAATGCGGGCCTTCGCTATTAAATGCACGCCTTCAACTTAACCATATCTCCACTTGGTCATTCTAGGTGGGAGGATGGGAGAAGATGAGAGGGTGTAGAGGCAACGAAGTGAAAAATAGTGGTAGGCATGAAATGGAAACCGAAAGGCGAGCGTAGGGATTGTATTTTTAGGGAAGACTATGAATTGGTGCCTCGGATTCTAAGGTCACCAAACGATGGAATAGGAAAGCTCGTTGCTGTGACAGATCGTCCACTGTTCAACATCACTCATAGAGTCATGGATCATAGAAACATCCCAGGTCTTCTTAATGTTTAAGGATCCAAGCTCAGTTGTTCGACGAGAAGTGACTTCTATACTTGAAGTTTATTTGGTTGTTTCGTAGTTGTTGTTCCTTCCTAAGGTAACCTTGATTTTCCCGGTTTCCCATCAGGGCTTAACCTTTTCTATGATCCCTCCTTTTCATAATTCCTCTCTAATGATTCCCTCCATCATCTTTTCCCTTTTTCTACCAAGGTCTTTCCCTTCTTTATTCCCTTAGAGCCTTCGACTCTTTGAGTTTCCACCTCTTCTGCCCCTCGAATCTTACCCCTTTTCATTCCTCCCCTTCCCTTCCCTCCAGGCTCATGCACTTTGTTCCGAAACCCGCCATCCCCAAATCCCCTGAGCTTTCGGGATTCGGGTCCTCTTCTGCCATGATGTCAGAATCTTACCTGCGGTAGCGCCGCAAAGCCTGGTCCGCCTGGCAATTCCCACACTCTCCCACTACCTCGTATCTATTTAGGTCCGGGTCATATTTCCAGTACCCGGGACAGTCGCGTCGGTAGCAGTTATCTTGGATTTTTCTTTCCTCGTACCAGCGGCGAGGGGTTTGATAGAGGCCGTAGCCACCGGAGCAGCGGTTGCCGCTGCTGCAGAACTTGTAGTGGTAGCTGTATTTGCACATTTTGCGAGTTTTTGTGCTATTTCTGTGGTTTGGTTGTGGGGGTTCTGTCGATGGGGTGTTAGTGCTTCTTGGTCTGGGAGATTGGGTCTGATTATTGCGGTGCTGGCTTACTGGTTTGTGTGTTCTGGTGATTTCTTTTAGGAGGTTTAGGCCTGGCCTATCTTTGCCTTCGCTTGGTTGTCTGATTGTTGGGTTGTCTGGTGGAAAAAGTTGAACTGGTGGAATTGAGGGGATATTTATATTTCCAGGAGCAGGAACCATCGGGAATTTTGTGATGGCCTTGGACTCCTTCGTTTGGTATGGTCAAACCCATGAAAGGAGGTGAATGGCTTCCTATAGCTACCGTGAAGTGCGTTGATCCCCTTGAAGAGTCGAGTTCCCCTCGTGAAGATAACCCGAGACCGGATAGAACAGATCGGCTTCCATGAGGAGCGAACAGGTTGCTCATGTTCGACCACTTCACTCAAGCTCCATCTCTTGCTTGTTCCATTCACATGCGCTGCGCCCCTGAGAGAGTTGAAAATCAAAATCTCGAGATGAGCCCCTGGTCTCAAGATCGAATGGCCATGGAGGTATCCTGCCTCCTAGGGCCTACCTCTACTCATCGACGCAGCTCAATACTTTCCTCCCGCCTACCGCAAAAGCCCTTCACGGCGACACATTCACGCCAAAAGGTCCTCAACCCCATGAAGGGATCTGGTCCGTTTGAGCCACCGCCGCACTCTGAATCGAAGATCACCTCTGTCTTTCTAGAAGTCAATTCACCGCGCGCCTAGCAGAGAATTTCGTCTAAAACGGGAGCCTGTAGTTCCTTCAGGAGAAACAAACAAACAAGAAAGATCCAGGAACCTCAACGCAAAGGGAGGAGTTGTCCTGATCCCGGAGCGCGGAATTACACCAATAGACCGTTGAGGCATCGGTTTTTGCAAAGGATCCTGGGTTTGGTGCTAGTCTGCTAGTAGGTAGTCTGTGCCCCTGGGGTAAGACCGTAAGCTTCGCCGTGGGAGGGGAACGCCAAGATACACCTTGCTCGTCGACCATTTCGACGGCACTTGACAATTTTGACGTGGGCGTATGTCTTTGACACCTACTAAAATCCAAATCCAATAGCCCATCTTCTGTACTTCAATGCCTTGCAAATGGATCCAATCATTCTTCCGCTGTGAGTACATTAGTGATGTAATTCTTTCCTTGACCGCAGAGCTGCTGTTTACTAGGTCATGCAGTCGTCACAACTTTTGTTTACTGAAACCTCACAGCCACAACCGGACTGGAGGCCCAACAGCATCAAAACTCCAAGGAGAATCTCCAGACTCACTCCGAGGCAAGGAAAATATGCCTCTCAAGAATGGATATTGGTCCACAATCGTGTGTATACCTCCTAGTAGGTATCGGCGATACTTCAAGAAAAAAACCCCCGAACATGAAGATAAAGAAGCACAAGATCCCTCGTGCTTCATACCCATGTCCCTCGTGAACCCGTCGACGAGATCCTCGACAAACCCCACCGTCACCACGTTATGAACCACCTCCCCGAACCAACCCCCTACTCCCTCCAACGACAAACACGGCGGCAATAAACTCACCCTGTTTCGAATTCCGGGCTGGAGGAGACCGTACACGAAACATTGAGGCGTACGAGCAGAGCAGAGAGAAGAGAAAGCGAAAGCCACGGCTGCCTGCCGGGCTTTGGTGGAGCTAGGTATGCTGCGGCAGTGCGGCTTATAAGGCTTCCCGTTTTGGATGCCAGCGACCGATGCGGATTGGATGTGGGACAGGATGGAGGCAGGAAGGCAAAGATCATGCCCCCGGCACACCTGGAAATGAGGCGGGTGAGTGTCTCGTATTGTGGGGGAGCCCATCAGGCTCAAGTTCCAACCTGGATCGAGCACATGTACGTGAGACCGGAAGGCTTTGAGTTGCCGGGGTTCGAGCTGGGTTGTCTTGAAGCCGTCTGAAGGAGGTGAGAGAAGATTAGGACAGGGAGGTGCTCTTGAGATATTGATACGT
Source organism: Neurospora sp. CHS-2018a (assembly GCA_009802275.1). Lineage (NCBI taxonomy): Eukaryota > Fungi > Ascomycota > Sordariomycetes > Sordariales > Sordariaceae > Neurospora > Neurospora sp. CHS-2018a. Next base: position 48,667 of record RAKG01000064.1, read on the forward strand.
TGGGTTTAGGTGGAGGGAAGTTGTGACCAGCCGTAGTGTTGACTGTTGAGGCGGTTGGAGCGGGGGGATGGAGGACGATGAGGAGAGAGCGCTTGTAGAGGGGACTAGGGAGGATGGAGATGATGAAGCCTAGTGTACAGCTCGGAGCGTGCTTGATGATAGGTATATGGTAACCAGATACGCGTTTGAGCTGCCAGCTATTGCTATTAGAAATACTGTGATTGCATTAGTCCTCAGTTACTTTACAATCTAAATTGGTGATTGAAATACTTACCTAACTTATCCAAGAATGATTGCCCCTACCTTCCAGCCCCCAATATTGCCTATCGTAACATCCAGCCACATCATGCCTGTTTCTATGCCATGCCCGATGCCCGTATTCCATACTAACTTTGATAACACGCTGTACCTCAGCCACTAACTCCGCTATTTCATGAGCTTAGAAGTATGTTTGCTGGCTGCAGTACGACCGCCATTATATTTGTCTCCGTTATCATCGAATCCGAGGTTGTACGAGCTATCCTCCAGACCTTCACGGACCGCTTAAGAAGGTAAGCCTAGACTGACTCGGGCCGATGTTGGAGGAGCGCGCTGGTTTGTGGTTGTCTGTATATTCGTCGTCGCTGCTGGATCCGCCGTTCTGGTTTCCCTGATCACTTCTTGATACGTTGGTGGCGGTAGCGGAGCAACAATGGCGGATGAAGTCGGAGCCGGCTGCGACGGAGGCGGCGGCGGCGGTGGCGGCGAAGTAACGGTAGATGCCGACGCCGGAGCCGAGTGGCGGCCGCTGGAGAACTCGTGCTTTAACCCTTCAACCACGAATTTATAAACGGCATAGATCCAAAAGAGAAACCAAAAAGAAACAAAAAATGCACTCCAGAGGAAAAACTGTGTCAAGATGGAGCCTCTGCTTATGCTGTATCTGTGACGAGGGCAAGATACCTCCAAGACACCACCACCGACAAAATCCCAGATCTTTTCCGCTCTTGAGCGCCCCGCGTAGTCGCAGATGCCAATCAACCAAACACCTCCGACAATTGCAAGATAGGCCCATAAAGGGAGCCCCCACAATGTCTGCGTCAATCCTCCATTCCCACCACAGGTTGGGACCGTTGTTGTGCTTGGCGCTCGTTGAGAAGAGGGTATAATGGTTTCAGAGGTGGCTGTGATTGGAGTTATGATAGGAGCGGTCTGTGGAAGTATACTAAGCGTACTACTAGTGATCGTACTAGCAGTAGCCGGTATAACAGTTGTACTACTGAACATCCTCTGGACAATGGTCGGTGTTGTGGAGGTGGCCGACGCCATTGCCCATTGTATAGCCGGTGCCATTTTGCCCTGTAGTACCGTGACGCGGTGATAAGAACCTGAAGGTTCCCTTCTCTAGACACGAAGTCCGGTGGTGAGACTGGAGACTTGTACGAACTACGAAGCTGAGCCTTGAACTGCGACGGAGAGGACGAGGTGAGAGACCGGGCGGGACAGTTGGTTCGGACTGCCCAGTGGTTGCGCGGAATGTGTCGATAGACGGTCCTATTCCGAGTAGTGTATACCGTGAACTAAATAGAGGTTGGGGTTAGATGGGTTTAGTTCGTTAATTGGAGTGGGTAGGTACTGTGAGAGAAACATACATGATTGTTAAAGTTGGTTGTCAGAGGAAGAATCGAGAGGATGGATGCAGCGTAGGGTAGAATAAATACACCCTGGGACTTGAAGTACTGGAGGGAGGGGGCGACTACCATAGGGAGCTTGACGTACGGGATAGGCGACGGTTAAAGTTTCCGATATAAATATTGAAAAGTGGTGGAATATGTAAGGAAGAAAGTGGGAGAGAACGAGAGGGGAGAGAACGGCCCAAAATATAAATTTCTCTTAACCCCGAAACACGTGGCCCTCCGGCGGCTGGTCTCTAGTGTACGTTTCGGGACCGACGTGCGTTGCGAAGTGCATGAACGGTATGCAGAGCGGGCGAGGGGCTGCTGCCAATCCGTTGTGGTGGAATTATGCTTGTTTTTGGAGCGAGGAGGCGGACGCGGACGAGAAGATGAAGGGGGAGAGGAGGAGGGTCGGTGTCGAGCTGAAAGCTGCTTCGGGGAGAATGGAGCATACGTAGAGGTATATAAGGCCGGAAGGGTTTGAGTTAGGTTGCCGGGGTTGGGACTGGTTTTGGCGGAGTCAGAGGTACGCGTTAGGTTTAAGTGACGGGAGGTTGTGACTATTGTGTTGAGGAGGCTGGAGAGAGGGATGGGGGACGAGGAGAGGGAGTTGACTAAGGCAAGAAGAGGTTGGAAGCTCGCGCGGCCCAACCTCTAGAGGATGATGGATTTAATATTATAGTACCGAGATATGGTTTTGAACATCCAGCTTTGCCACTAGATATACTGAATCAATCAGTGCTTGTTTACATTACAATCTAAGTTGATGATTACCTACCTACCTTATCCAAGAATGATTGCCTTCCAAGCCCCCATGTTGCCAGTCGTGACATCCAGCCATACCATGCCTGTTTCCATGCGATGCCCAATGACTAGGTAAGAACTCCAAACATATGCCGTCCCAAACACCAACAAGCCCAAGTTGAATCAGAGGTAAACCCAAGACCTTCGTATCATCATTAAAACGGTCGTTCCCCCGCCGACCCAGGTCCATACAACGGCACCTTTCTTGGTGTCGGCGTGCTCGGCTCTGTTTCCCTCTCATACGCAGTCTCAACCCTCCCCTCGTTCCCATGTTCCCCATGTTGTTCCAACTCATCCGCCTCTCTGGTGTCCTCCTCCAACGGAACAACGGCCCATCTCCCCAAGGGCCTATCGACAACTCCCCACAAATCAGCCGGCACATAATCGCCCACCTCCAACCGGAAATGCTCTCTCTCCCTCCTGTCCGCCTCCACCAGCTTGTCCACCTGCTCCCTCGCCTTCCTCCAGATACTATCAATCTTCCCCTCGACCGCTCTCCGTCGTTCCACTTCGAGCAGTAAGCCACCATAGGCATTCAAAAACCCTTCGTAGAACTTCTTGAGCTCTTCCATCTTTGTCACGTTCTCGTCCATCGTCTCCTTCTCGTCCTCCCACCTTTGCACGAACTCGGCCTCTGCGGCGACATACGAGGACGCCCGGGCACCGATCTCCTCAAGGAGGGAGAAGCAGGTAAGCGTAGCGGCGTGGGAGGCCCGGCTGGCGGAGAAGAGCGAATGGAGGGATGCATGGTCCATTTCCATTTGTTGTAGCACATTATGAATGTCGGCTACTACGTCATCGACCTCGGCGGCGTCGCGCATAACGACGTGTAGTAGTTCCTGGCGCTCGAGAGGGTCCATGGGTTCAAAGGCCGACGGGCCCGACTCCGATTCCTGGGCGGAGATGACGCCTGATATGGACACTGGGACCTGGTCCTCGTCTGAGGAGGTGGCTTCTGCTGCGCGACGGCGAGCTAAAGCAGCCCCGCCTTCGGTGGTGCGCACGGCTGTGACGCACATGTCGAAGTGCCGAGTCAAAGAGGAGAGGTGTTCGGCCATTAGGTGGGAGCCCTCAGACAAAGCGGAGAGCAGGTTGGGTATCGATCGCTGGTCGGGGGGATACCCCTCGGCGGTTGTGGTTGGGTTGGAGAGGGAGGCCGCGGCGGCCATGGCATCGGTGAGCGTGCGTAAGTCGGTGTCGAACCGGAGGAGATCGCCGTCGAACGAAGTCTTGGCTGCTGAAAGCTCGTGGATGCTTTCCTTCAGCGCGTCGCGCACCTGCTCGACGATCTTGGGGTCGACGAAATCCAGCAGGCACTTTGGCTCCTCGCCTGGCTGGCGGAAGACGCTCTCGACTGTGGTCTTGCGCAAGACGTCCATGATCTTTTCGAGTCGACCGTCGGCGGTGTCGAGGGTGCGGATGATCTGCTTGAAGTCTCGTGTGCCGTTGTCGTAGGCGCGCGCCATGCCACGACGGACTTGCTGGAGGATGCGTACCTCCTCGAGAATGCCGTGGCGCAGGAAGGCGGTCTGCGCCGAGAGGATGACGGATTCTTCGTGCATCTGGCGCGCGGAGGTAGCGAGGTCGTTGGCGCGCAGGACGAGGGTCATGGAAGAGAGGGACTGTTTGGCGGCGAGGAGGTGCTTGACGAGGACTTCAACAGGGACGTCGTCGGCGTTGAACTCGGACGAGTCAGCCTCGTCCTCGTCCTCAAGCTCGTGGCCTGGTGACCCCGGTGATAATGCTGGGGCGGCGGCGGCATCGTGAAGGGATGTTCGTGAAGGCCTTCTCGATTGGGGGCCGACGTCGGGTGAGAGGGCGGCTGGACTGGGAGAGTGGGAGTGGGAGCTCGCCATTGTTATTCGATCGACCCGAGGGTGATTCGCTTCGGTGTCTTTGTCGTGGCTCGGGTGGAAGGGTGGAAGAGCCCGTCGTGGTGACGGTTCAGTGCATGTTTGGTACCTTAGCGACTCGCTGACCAGCAGGAGGATCGGATCGGACGTAGGGAGAGGTGAGCACGTAGGCTGTAGACGAAAGGTTAACACAGAAGAAAAGGAAGATGGAGATGGAGATTGGTGATGGAGAAGTGGAAGGTCAGTTGCCGGATCCAATGTTTGTTTGCGGAATCGGAGTGCATGTCACCCAGACAACGCGCCGCGTCATGTCAGCTCTTGCGGGGAAATACACAGGGGCACAGGGGTGCGGTTGGAGTGACCCACTGTAACCACAGCTTTTGAGTGGATTGATTGCCTGATGGTCATGTGACTTCGACTTGAACAACAACAAACATCACCAACCGCGCGCACAGCTTTACCCTCTTAGTTTACTGTTTCGTCGCAAATTCCATATTGAACGTCGACAACCCGTTACGTGCCTTCACAAGCAACATTGACCACATTATGTCCTCCCCGCTCGTTAGTGAGGACGAGGTCCCAGAATCGGTGCCTGAGAGACAATCTTCGCTCACACCGATTGACATCTCGTCAGATTCAGAAGACTCAGATCAATGGCTGCTTGGCGAAGCCCAATTATCTCAGGCAGCAGCGATTCTGGAACCTCGCATGGGATCTCGTCCTCTACATGAGATCTCGTCAGATCCAGAAGACTCAGATGAATCGCTGCCTGACAGACCGCGAGCTCCGCGCTCACCGATTGTTATATATATGCCGTCAGATGAAGAGCCCTGGAGCTGCGATGAACCAGACTGGCATGAAGGTGACCCCGACCCACCTTCTCCACAATCCCAAAACGAAGAACAACCACCACCTGGGCGCAAACGGGCAGCTTCTAGTCCATTGCCAGCTCGGCCACCTCCAGTCTCCCGATCCACAAACCTCTCGCCAATCTGGCAGTCCTTGCCTGTGGAGCTTGTGCAACGAGTTCTTCATGAGCTCGTGACTATCCATCTCTGGGAGATCTACTCGGATCCGTTTTATCCCTGGGAGACTCTCCGCCAGCTGAATCGTCAGCAGAGGCGACGGATCGATGCTCTATACCGACAGCTCTTACTCCCCATCTTGTACCTGGAACGTTGGGTAAAGTTTTGCCCTACTAATACCTCTAGACGCATGGAGCGGTTCTTACGGGTCTGGCGGTGGGACAAAGATGAAGCTTATGATTCCACCAACGACACAATAACCATGTATCTGTTGGAATGTGAATCTTATCCACACAGGTACCATGAGGAGGACGGGGAGGACGGGGAGGACGGTCATGACATACACGGGCATCCCTTGAAGGGATGGAATAAATATGTCAACAGCTTCCATCCCGGTTGTCTTTACGTCAACCCAGAACCCCATTACTCCTTCGACCTGAAATTGAGCTATAAACGAGACCTTCATGGGTCCCGGGTTCTGGTGGCAGTGATGGGGAAGATACCGGCCAGCCATGTACCTGACGTCCAAGATGATTCCGACGATGACTCGATCAGGGTCAACTCCAGCCAACTCATTGGCGCCTTGATACGGGGATGGAAGAAAAGCCAGACCTCGGGAGGTACCAGGAACGGCCGTTGGTTTTTTCCGAGCATGGGAAGGTTTTGAATGGGCAAGTTCTGAGGGGGAAGGTTCTGAGTGGGAATAGCGCCCTTCACCAGCCTTCCAGCCGTCCGTTCACCTGCTTCCGTGGTCACCATTCACTGGGCAGCCAGCGCACTGATTTATAGCTACCGAATCCTCAATTCCTTTCTTCCGGAAACTAGTTGTATATAGTATCTTCACTTCTTCAACATCCGTGTCCGTCAGCAGCTGCAACAGCATCACCGCTCGTTTTCGCAACACCCTAGCAAGCAACATTATCATCAGGAACAACTGCAAACCCTCCATCAACAAATCCTCATACAAGGTCTGAGTCCTTACTCGACCCTAGGACATTGTGATCGTTCACAGTAGCTAACTGGCTACTTGCATTCAGTCCTGCTGTTGACGACATATCTCCAAGCCGTCAAGACACTCGACTTCACCAATTTTCACCATGGAATCCTCAAAGCAGCAACTGTCGCCAATCTGGCAGAACCTCCCGATCGAACTATTGTTCAATGTGTTCGATCAACTGGTCAAGATGTCTCTTGACCGAATCGAGACCGACCCTTTCTACCCCTGGAGGGTACTCCGCCAGGTACACCGTCAGGTGAAACGTCGCATCGAGAGGGAATACCGACGGGTCTTCTTTCCCCGCCTATTCGTCATCAACCTGTTCCATAATTACTCCCAGAAAAAGCGCAACGTGGAAAGCATTCGAGGAAGCCCAAACCCAGACCATGTGCTGTGGAAACCGTACATTGACGAACAGGCGTCAAAGTCCTCCTCCACCTGGGATGACGGCGACACGGTCACGTTTTACACCCTTCCGGACAGTCAACTCGAACGCAGCAGGATCGAGTACAACAATCAGCACCTTCGCAGTGGCAATCGTCCGGTATGGGAGACGCCTAGAGTCCCCTACGTTGACGTTTGCCTTCACTTTAAGAGGAGCATTCTTGTAGTGACGCTTGAGGGGGCGAGGGCCTTCAGGGAAACATCCATGGAAACGTCGTTGGATCGCGTGGCTGTACGGTTCAACGCGGTTAAACTCATTGACGCCTTGTTGAAGGAATGGGAGAGACGATGCAGGAGGTCGGGGGATGCTTACTGGACACTAGGTGAAGGTTGGCTGGAAAGCACTCAGGATGCAGTCAGTCAATGTTACTTCAGCTACTAAGGAGGGGTTCTCGCCGGTACTAGTGGAAGACGGGACTCGCCTCGGTCTGACTCTCGCTGGTGGTTAATACGGTTGTGGTGGGAGAGGGAAGTGATGGTGGGAATGTCTGTGGCATATACCTTGGACTGTGGACTTAGTCAACCGGGAACAATGGATCAGAAAGAGTTTGATGGCTAGGTACCTATGAAGACCTTTAGGGGTACACAGTTAATCGCCAACTGCGGGAAGATTCCCAAGTCCCAACGCCTACCTAAATTATAGGTAAATGCCCACTGCAGCCCCTTTGTTCCGTCCCGCACGATTTGCCCTGCAGTCATTCCCTCCCTTGCCTTCGTGATACGTAATACAGACATGACAAGGAGCAAGCTTCCGCCTAACTATCCCGACTGAGACTCTCAGCTGTGTTCTTGACAGGTGATTACTACTGGAACCATGGAAGACATGCCCCTATTGGAACTCGTATTTGCACCTAGCCCGTTGGCTTGGGGCGAATGATGACTGATGACCAACAACAACCCGCCTAGCCCGTCTTCGACCAACCAGCCGACCAAAGCAAGTACGACCTGTGCAACACGAGCTTTTTCGTCAGCATATAAAAAGTCGCAAACGTGATCTTGCGACTTTGACTGGCTGGGATCCAATGCCATGGAAACCAGTCGCCAAGTCGAATCCGCACTGGACGGAATGTTACCTCCAAGAAGAGGCTTAAAACTCTACAAGTCCGATGCATGGAACTGATCATCTGAAACTCTAAAACCCGGTTGGTAATCTATTTGCGGCGCGGTAGGCTTGGTTGTAAGCACATGGAACGTTGTTCCTTGCTGTCTTACACCAGCTTTGGTCTAATTACAGGTATATGCCGCTTTTTAGGGGGTATCTTTGTCGTGTGAACTGCGCCACTTCCTAACAGGCTTGTTGTACGCGCCGCAATGCCTACCCTGATTGAACAGCGGGAAGGAGAGGCTCGGAAAAAGTCTTGAACAGGAAGGATTGACTTCGTGATGAATGGGTACGGTACACCGAATGGGAAGTGGGAAAGGGAAGGTCAGTCCGGTCAGATGCCCATGCCAAAGAGGGCCTGTCGCCGACTCGCCGTTTGTGTTACGGGAAAGAAAGATGGTTCCACATTGGGACATGCGGTGAACCAGGGGACAACATATAAAGCCACGAGCCCTCGTCGACTTCTCGAGTTGAAATGATCATTATCCCATCTACTATCGATATTACTGCATCACATCCTTCCTCGGACTCTCATTTCTCAAGTCGCATCAAGCACCAAACCTTCTAACGAAACGGAAAACAAAATGAAGTTCTCAACCCTCCCATCCATCGCCTTCCTCGCCTTCACAACCGGCGCCCTCGCAGCTCCCCAACCCATCCTCATCAACGCCAGACAAAAGTAAGCCCTTCCTTCCCATCCTCCTTTCCTCCTCCCCTTCCATTCCACGAAACTAACCCCCCTCCCCTCTATCCCCAGCTCCCAACCCCCCCTCTCGAACCCCAACCAAAACGCCTCTCTCCAGCCCTTCCTCTCCTCCACCTCCTGCTCCGGTCCGCCCTCGCAGGTCTTGATTCCCGTCTCCTACGCCACCTTGTCTCCGGATACCACTCTCTCCCAAGGATGTTACGAGTTTGTCGACAACGGCGTGTCGACGCCTGTCCAGTCGGTCAGGATCACGGGGGTTTGGCCGGAGGTGAATAAGTGCTTGTTGAGGTACTATGAGGGGACGGGGTGCGCTGCTGGTGGAAGCGCGTTTGGGACGGTGGCGCCGAATACGTGTGGTGGGTTTGGTGGGAGGGGGATTGGTAGTTATCAGGTGGTTTGTGAGAGGACTTAGATGTTGATGTTGTTGAGAGTTTGGTGGTGGTTTGAGTGGTTGTTGAGCGATGGTTTGGTGATGGTTGAGTTGATGGTTGTTGCGGATTGGGAAGTGGAAATGCGGTTCTAGTCGAGAGATCGGGGAGTTTCAGTCGCTCAAAGGTCCTGTTCCTCGGCATGGAAACGGTAGATGTAGACTGGGTAGATTAAAGGCTGCTTTCCCTCCTGTCTTCATTTCCTTCTTCCACGGCGTAGATGGTATTGAGGATTTCCGGAATCAGATGGTGCCACTTGAATCGAATGCGGCGGCCACCGTCGTGCACCTCCAAACCTTCAAACTTGATTGGAATCGCGACCGAGGTAAGCACTTCTCTGTGCATGGGTACGTCGAACCTCTCATCCAAACCATAATAACCATTCCATTCCTCTGTGGATGGTAGGGACCCAACCATGAAGAACGGATGTCCCACGTTTAGGACATTATCGTTTTTTTTATTTTCCCAGACAGTAACGAGAGCCTGAAGACCTTGCTGTTCATTCAAGGGAGCCCATAGAATGCCCGTTGGCTCAGGAAAATGTTGCATTACCACATCGGGGAAACCAAAGTGGAAACCAGCAGTTTGGTCCAAGATGATCGCAGGCGTATGGAGAAAGAATGTGGCGTTTCCGCTAGTATCGGGCACGTAACTAGAGGTAGTGTAGAAGGTATCCCGAGGTTGTTCGTGAGGGGCGCTAAAATAGCGATAATAATAGCCGCGCGTGAGGTCCACACAGACGAGAAGAACAATCGTGCTCAACCATTCATCACGGAAGTAGCGCTCGATCCGAGTCTTGTAGGACCTGAACAGGTTGCAACCCTGGCGGAGTACTGCCCCGGCTGTCAGCAGGGCTCGGGTGGCCTGTTTCTCGGCATCATCCCCGTGAGGTTGGTGGTGGCCGGGGCCGCGAATGTGGCGACAGTGGGCTTTCTTGAACCACTCGGGATATGTCCTACAAGTGGTAAGGATGTCTTCGATTAAACAGTTGAGAATCTCAAGGACGATTTCGAAAGGGAGCGATTTCCACACCGGTGAAAGTTCTTCAATTTGATCCGCCATATCAGCTGCTGGACGCCACGGCGAACGCGAGTTGACCAGCGTGAGAGGAAGGTGAATCCTTGCTTGAGAACTTCTAGCGATTTTGGAGTCGTGAAAGGTTGTAACGGCGTATAGCCAGAACTCGAAAATACGGGCGTCTTCTTGAGTGCCGTATGGTATCGTCGGATTTCCTTTGTGGTTGATGGGGGGAGAAGAACGAGGAGGCTGAGCATTTTCAGCGAGGGAGCAACAGTATTGCAATCTTTTAGGGGGTACTTCCGGATGTTTCACCACTCCCGGTCCTCATGGGTGCCTGCCGTGGTAGGAACCCAACGTGACGTAACGTTTGTTCCATCCCATTCAGTTTCCCATGTACAGTGGGCAGGCAGGTTGTAACTTCCCGTTTGCTGCTACACCTGGTTAGTACGGTAAGGATCACAGTTTAGAGAACAAGTCATGTAAGTAAAGCCCATTGTTCCTTGCAATGTATTCGGATTCGGTCTCCTCTAATACATAGGTAATTAGGAACATGTAGTTCCCCTCATGGCTTCATGCCTGTCTTTTCTCCCGCTACCCCATAGGTGTGCAGCATTGCCGTGATTAGACTGTGCCAGTTGAATCGAATGCGACGGCCACCATCGTGTACCTCCAAACCTTCCAACACCATCGAACTCCCATCCATCACAAGAAATTGCCTGTCCATCGGTCCCTCAAACATCGGGTCATCACCACCATATATGCATGGTATGGAGCCCACCATGAAAGGCGACCTTGCCCCGTTGCGATCGTTGCGCTTGGCGACCCAGTGATCTTCCCAAACAGTAATAAGAGCGTCCAGACCCTGCTGTCCATATAAAGGAGCCCAAACACGGGAGTCGGGCGCATACATACTCATCCCCTCGGGGAGAAGCCTGTCGTAATACGTCGTTGTGTTAAGGACCATGGCAGGCATATGTAGGAAAAATGTGGCCATTCCGCTGCCATCGACCACAGTACTGGTGCGATTATAGGGAGTTCGTTGAGGAACGGGGAAGTAGCAGAAGTAGTGTCCACGCTCGAAATCGACGCAGACGAAGAAGACCATTGTGCTCAACCATTTATCGAGGAAGTAGCGCTCGAGAGACTTATGGGACTTGAAAAGGTTCCAACCCTGGCGGTATGCTGTCCAGGCCGTGAGCAAGGGCTTGGTTCGGTCGGCATGTGTCTCGGGACTAGAGCGAATGCGGCTGCTCATGACACTCAAGGACCAGTTGTGATACGTGTTTCGAGTGTTGAGGATGTCTTCGAAGAAATAGTCGAGGATCTCCTGGACGAGCTCGAATGGGAGCGATTTCCACACTGGTGAAAGTTGTGCGTCCATCTCGTCCGACGCTATGATGAATTCTGCGTGAGCCTCGTAGCAGTTCCAGAGTCGTAGAAGAAGTAGCGACGTATCTCCGACAGGCAAGATATCTCGTCGTATGCCGTATTGTACTGTAGGATTCTCTTCTGTGGTTGAGGGAAGAAGAATGATGGGGAGAAAGCTGAGATTTTTCGGCAAGGGGACACCAGCGTTGCAAGTCCTGATGGGTGGCCCAATGGAGGCGGAAAGGCGATGACCGAATGACGGAAAAGGGTTGGGCTTCGTAATAATTTGGGAAGGGGAGAGGGCGGAGACTAGACCAGATATCTGGCAAAAATGAGGGACTTAAATAGGTATCTGAGGCTATATATTAGTAGTGTGTTCACTGTCTTGGTTGCCCAGTGAATGGTCACAACGGAGGCAGGGGAACGGACAACTGGACGGCTGGTGAAGGGCCCTATCCCCACTTAGAACCTTAAGACCTGTCATCCACCAAGGTTTACTGACGCCCATATCTAGGGACCTTATACATCAAACGGACGGGACACTAAAGGCGCTCTAGGGGGATATACCAAGGTTCCTCCCATATCCCACTGCCCATCTTCTGTATTGCTTTTCTTCCATACCTGAGTCAAACTGCTAATGAGTTTTATTGGCTTTCCATTCACTTACTGTCTAGTAGGCACAAGGTAAATGTGGCGATGTCTTTCGCTTCATTCTTTGTAATGGAATTCGAGGTACCTGGGTTCTGTCAAGGGACTCTAGTGCCTAGAGGTAGCTAGAACTCGGTAGTCGGTACCATGTAAAAACAAGGTTAAGAATGGCACACAATCAAGTTAAGAAACAGAATGAAGGTAACGACTCCGCATTCTCGAAGAAAAGTATAGGTACAGGTAACATGTAAGTACCGTACCTAAATTCCTATTCTTTCTTGGAATCTAATCAGATTCGTACTCCTCTGATACATACACTATCCATCCATGGATTTCTTCATTGAATCGTGGAGGAACCAGTTCACCATCCCCGTGATAAAATCCTCCCACCTGAATCGGATGTACCTGCCATCTTCAGACACCTCCAAGCCCTCCAGGTCAACTGAACCCTTGCGGAGGTTGTACATGTCCAGGGCTTGGTAAAATGGCATATATGTAACGTTTTGCTGCCAAGTTCTGGCACGAACCCCTACAATTAGATAGCTCGAAGTTCTGTCTCCAACATAATCGTCCCAAGTGTCCACCAGTTCCTCCTCCAGTCCCTCCAGGGGCATGATATCTTCCGCAACGTAGACGAACTGTTCAGGCTTGTAGAGAAAGAAAGTGACCTTCTGATCGGGGCCAACCTTCGCCATGGCGTGATGATCTTTGTGGTCGGGAAAGTGGAAGTATCGAACAAAGGATAGAATGGGGTGCTTCAAGTTGGCCTCGGAGTCAAGGAACAAATAGAGCGTCATCCTGGTTAACCATTCGTCTTGAAAGTGGCGCTCGATGAGATGTCTCTGGCGCCGGAAAAGTGACTCACGGCGAAGATTCCAGGTCATGAACGAGCTGGCAGTGGCAATGGAGCCGAAAGACGGGGAACGGGCCACGACCTTTCCGTCGGCATCCAACTCGCATTCGTCGTTGAAGAAACAATCGTCGATGTAGATCTCGATGAGGTGATGGAAAATCATTTGGACGAGTTCAACTGGGAGCTCCCGCCAAATCGGCGAAAGGACCTCCTTGTTGGTCCACATCATGGCGTTAAATCCATGGGAGTGATGGGGAGGGTCAGGGGGAAGCTCGAGAGCACCTTCCATTGCAATGGAGGAAGGTTAATTGGTGTGATGGGTGTCGATTTGAGAGAAAAGATAGCGACGATTTTCGGAATGAAGCGAGACGATGACCCGGTTGTTTGAAATGGTTGCTCGTGGGCTCCTCGGTTGATGAGAAAGAGCTGTGCCAGCTGTAAATTTGGTCGAGATCTACTGAGTGAACGATAACACGAGGGTAGACGAGGGAGGTTGAGAAGGCTTGAATTGGTTGAAGAGAAGAAGAGAAAAAGGAAGTAGGCAGTAGGGCCCATCCTTATATAGGTAGCTAGATACAAGAGCGGAGGAAGCGTGTTTGGGTCGATACAGGTATGCATGCGGGAATATTTGGTAGTGCATACCGTCCATGTCCGACACATTTAGCTGGCGATATCAGAAAACGGAAACCTTAAGAAGGAACCCCCATACTAGGCTAGATGCCCTCCGCATACAGCCGCTGCGGTACCTAGATTCTGTGAGTTAGGCCTTGGATCCTAAAAATCAACGCCCCGAGACTATACGGTACCGCAAACACTCGGGCACTTGATTTTTCGGTTTCCTGGAAATCAGACAAAATCTGTACCTCTAAGCATAACGCAACATTTATGCACACCAAAAATTGTATGCAAGACGGTGATTTTATATGTCCCCACCCTCCAGTGTCTTTTCTTGTGCCCTGTAAATTGCCCTGTAACTTCCACTTGTTCTTTTGCCCTCAGTTTCACCCACTATTATGTGCGGGCATCAAATGCACATATTCGGGCAGTATGCTTGCAGGTTATGCCTTACCGTATAAACTCGCGAAATAGAGGTTCGGGTAGGCAGGCACAACGCAGGGTTAAAGGTGTAGAAAAGCATGTATGCCACATGTATGTGGTTGACCAACACCATTAACCCTGCCTACCCGAACCTCTATTTCGCGAGTTTATACGGTATTTCTAGGGAACCTAAAAATCAAGTGCCCGAGTCTTTGCGGTAAACCAGTAAACCTTGGAACATGCAGATCGATGATGCAGGCGGTCTACACTACCTACATACTTGCGCAGAGTGCAGACCACAACAGAATCTTCTCAAAGGACAACCAGGCGATGGGCAAGGCAAATAGAATAAACCAAATAACAAGTGGGAAGCAAAGTCACGGGGAGGGCGGCAAAGGTTTCCAGCGTTTGTTTGTAAAGCCTGGCTCTATTTCTGCCAACTTCAAGTAAAAACTCAAGCCATCATACGGTATACCACCACTGATTCTCCCTTCGCCCATGCCATTCTAGTTTCTACGGCAAGCTTTCCCTCAACATCCTCAACAAACTGGAACCTACCGTACACTACCTAGTTATCAATTCCATCCACCTAACGCAAACTCTCTTTCCATTCTCTAACACCTCCAGACCCTTCAATTCGACTATATATCTAGTAGAATCACGCAAGAACCAATCCTCGTCACGAATGATCGCATTTTGATCTTTCCCCTGTTCGGGACCGCGAATGCCCGCGCTGGTTGGAGACTCTGGGCTCCAATCCCAGGCAAAAGGGACGGTGCTAGCAAACTCGGAGACAGTCTGCGGGTCGGAGCCATGCTCGTCTTGGTAGTAGTCGACGTCGGACGCTTCTAGGATGGGGCCGTGGAGGAAGAGAATGTGGCTTTTTCGGACTCGAGGTTGACGTCTTCATCAGGGGTAAGGTCTACTTGTGAAGGTATGTTTGTGCTAGGGTCTATGTCTATGTCGTTGAAGGTTGACTCGGGGAAGTGGAAGTATCGGCAGGAGTACTTCATCCTGTGCTGGTCCATGTAATCGGATGAGTGGTGTGTCGAGAAAGATGTAGATGGTCGTTTGGCTCAATACACTACAACTAAGCTGTTGAGGAAGTGCCTTTCGATGAGCCGTTTTTGGGATTTGAAGAGCGGTTCCCGACGGAGGGGTCCCTAGATCTCACAGAGGCGGTCTGTACCTAGGTTGAGATATCGAAGGTGGACTTGCTCGTGACTGATTGGAATGCTTCGATGCCGGGATGACAAGGGGCGAGCATGTCTTCGATGAAGTGGTCGAGAACCTCTCGCACGAGTTCCATGGGAAAGGACATGGACTGCCAAATCGCTGAACATGAAAGTTCTTCGTCAAGGTGTGGATGCATCGAGAAGCTACTAGCTGATGGTGATTGACTGGCGTGAGGTAAACCTTCCCGATGATGTTCAATCGTCATTACATGCACAGCAGGTAAGTGGTGCTTGATGATAGAGTTAACGGTTAAAGAGATAAATATTGAGAAAGGTTCGTATAGGTAGCCAAGGTAAGAACCTTCTTGAGGAGATCGAAATATTGGTGCGGTGGATGCCGACTTGATCGCCCAACTTTGTTCCTCTGAGGTTGCCTGGAATGTGGGACTTGACGGGAAGCAATAACGCCAACGTGCTACTAGTCTCCGCTCCCAAAGCACCAATGTGTCGATGCATGTACCTTAGAGCACCAGGCAACAACGTTACTAGTGCCAGTCCCGACTCATAGTATGAACCATACCTCTAATAAGGACGGTAGTACCGTAGAATCAAGCCCGTCTTCCCTCCATACTTCAGAATGTAGGTGAGCACCATCGTTATCAGCTTCTTCCACCGAAACCTAATGCAATTCCCGTAGTCTAACACCTCCCAGTCTTCCAGACGTAGTATTGTAGGATCGATACCCGTTCCATGCGGACGTTCAATACGAAGAGGATGCCACTCAAATCTCCTCTCCAAAATAGAATGGAGGGAAGCGCGGCGATAGCCGTTTACCCCTTCGAGAAAGAAGGTGAACTTTTCAGACTCAGGATCCATGTCACCGTTGTCGGTAGGCGTGAGCTGAGGATCCGGTAAGGTGCCGGAAAAACTGTGGGCGTGCTTGTATTTACCACCGTAGTACTCGAATCCTGCTTGGGCCCTGATGTATATCTCGATAACCACATAGTTGAGCCAGTCATCATGAAAATGACGCTCGATAAGGGGCTTCTGGGACCTGAAGAGGTCATCCCGTCGGAAGTTGAACCAAACATCCACGAGGATAGCAGCATCTGTAACGGTAGGCCAGATGTCGGAACCTCGGCAGGAGGCAAGGAGGTCTTTGATGAAGTGGTCGAGAATTTCTTTGACGAGTTCGACGGGGAGGAGTTGCCAGATTGACGAAAGTTCCAGTCTGTCCGACAATTCCGTGTGCGGAGATGCAAGGGGCAGAGTGGACTGAGGTGAAGGTTGTTAAACTATACGGAGGAGGTGATTACGAGAGACGACGAATGTGGTGGTGAATGTCTTTATTAATTAAGAGAGAGAGAAAGACTAAGGGGAAAGAGGATGAAGTCCGGCTATATATATAGGGTAACTATATGTGGATTGTATCTACTTATACTAAGGAAGCTAAGATATAGTGATGGTTTCAATACTCCCCCTCGATCTAAATATAGATTGCCCTATAAAAAACGATAGAAAGCGATAAAGTAAGGCTATTTATAGTAGTTCTCTCTCACCTAATACAGTTAGTACTAGTAAAACTTAGTGGGAGAAAGGATTATTACCGTGAGGGTTGATATAGGGACGGTAAAGTGATGATAAGTGTGGTGAGATATAAAAAAAAAAAAAAAAAAAAAAAAATATATAAATAAAGTTAAGAAAAGCTATAACTTTTAATAGAGAGGTTGTAAGACTTTATAAGTAATACTAATCGATTCGTTTCGTTAAAACGAATAAGATAAGTATATGTGCGAGGTCGTAGTGTAGTGGGAAGGGTAATAAATTAATTTATAAAATTCTATATATTAGGGAATTTTGCGGAAAATAAAAAGTTGCGACTTAAATTGTATAAGGGTACGTCGAATTAATTAGAAGGAGTAGGAGATATATAGGAAGGGTTGACCGAACTTAAAAAATGAATGCGGTAGTATAATAATTATTTATTTGGGTATAGAAGGTCTAATAAGTGTGTATATTAGGAGATAGATAATTGGGTATTAGAAAAGTATTATTAAATTTTTGATAATTCTAAGGTAGAAGGTTCTAATAACCTTAAGGTTTAACAGTGCTATATAAAGATATTTCGGGGTAGAGCCTTTATAAAAATATCGGCGACCTATTCCTTAGTAGTAACGTATTAGAAATTAATATTTCCGGTAGTTTAAGCTTCCTTATACTATATTTCTTAAATACTAATATACTTAGTACGGGCGTAGTATTAGGGGTTTTTCGTTAAGGTTATAGTACCCTAATTATTATAATGGATAATAGTAGCGGTTGTAAGCGTAAAAGATAGGTTGGATAGTAGTTTCCTAAGTTAAATCGCTTTTTTTACTACCTAAATTTAAGTTATAATTTCTATTTTGTAAGATAATAGAATAATAATCTACTAGCGCTTTAATTACTAATTAATAGTTACGCTACTAATATAAAATACGTATCCTCTAATAGACTATTTAATAGTAGTATCCCCGCCCTAATCGGTATTTGTAAATTCGGTAAATATAATAGATAATAAATTAGAATAAGTAAAGTAAAAGGTAAATATATTTTAAAGGTAACGGAGGATACGTTTTATAGTTATAATATAAGGTTGGGTTAGTCGTACGAAGTATCGGTTATAGAAGGATATAGTAAAAATAATGTTTGGACGGGTATTGAATATAGTATATATAAGGGAATTAATAGTATTAATATACTAATACTTATCGATATTAGAAGTTTAGAAACTTTTGGGTAGCTTAAATATTTTATTAGTATTTATAGGGGTGGTTATTAGTTTGTAATCTAATATCCCGAAATTTTTAAATATTTTTTTAAAGTAAGTCTTTTAATTAAAATAAAGGATGCGGTTAAACCTATTATAAGTAATAATTATACTTAAGTAATAAGAATAAGGATTTAGGTTTATTATTTTAAATTGTTTACTAAAGGCGTCTTTTAGTATTTAAACGTCGGATTTAAAGGGTTTAGTAATAAATAGATTATTAATATAGATAGCAATATAGGTAGTACTTTTATTGAAGACGGCTTTATCGGTAGGGAGCGGGGTAAAACTAAAGCTATAGAAGAAAATAGATAAAGTAGTATATTAAATATATAGATTCTATTTAAATCCGTATAGAATATAATTAAGTTTATATATTAGAGTTAGGTCGTTATTAGTAATGTCGGGGGGTTATTCTATATAAATATCCTCCTTAACTAGATTATAGAGAAAAGCGGTTTAGACGTTTATTTATTCTAATTTTAAATCGAGGGCGGTAGTAAGGGCGAAAATAAATTTATAATTTATAAATTTTATAATCGAAGCGAAGGTCTTATTATAGTTAATCCCTTCCCGCTATTTAAAATTACAGACTACCTAGCGAACCTTATAGCGAAGGACTTCGTTATAGGTACTAGTCTTAAATTTGTAAATTTATTTTTCGGATAGGGGCTATCGGCTAATATTGTAAGGGAGGAGGGTTTAAATCTAGTTTTTAATAAGTAATTAATATTTAATTTATATAGTAGTTTATTAATACTATTAATTTGGGCGTTTTATAACTTCTCGAAGATTTTTAAGTTTTAGTATTAGTAGGGTAACGAGGGTAATAAGAGTTAATAGGTTATTATCGGTAAATTTATTAATAGCTTTTAATAATAATTATTACCTATTGAAAATAGTTAGTTCCGGGGGACGGAGTTTAGAGTAACAATTTGTAATAGAATATTAGTAATTTAAATTAAATAGGTTAGAGTTATTACTAATATAAATAGTATTAAAGATTCGTAAGGATAGATTAGGTAAATTTAGTAGGGTCGGTTCTAATTAGGACGGGTATTAGGGTAGCCTATTTAGGATTAAAGGTATAAATAACCGAATAGAAAGTAGGGACGATAGTAAGGATAATACTAATTATAGAAATAGTATTAATTATAGAGATAGGATTAATTATAAGGATGGTATAGGCGAATTAGGAATTCCCTTTAATTATATTAATAGAATTCCCTTTAAAATAAAAGAAAATAATTAAATTAATAGAAATATTAATAGTAGGAATAGGAGCGGCAGGGGTAAGGCCGATACTTAGGAAGCAAGCCGGCAGCGTACTAGTAGTAGTAGTATCGGCGAGAATTAAACGGCGAAGGGGTTATCCAATCTAATTAGATACTTCCCTATTATAGGGACGGAATTTGTAGGGATAGAATTCGTAAGGACGGAATTTATAGGGACGGAATTCGTAGGGATAGGATCGGTAGGGATGGGATTGGGAGATAAAGCGATATTTATAGTAAAAGTATTAGAATTAGAGTCCGGCGGGGGATAGAAAGATAATATTGAATTATTAGCGGTATTAGAGTCCGGCGGTATAAAATTTAGTAAGATATAGGAATATATTTTATTAATAACTATATTATTAATTGAAATAATTTTATTATTATTTATAAGGATAATATAGTTTATTAAACTTTTATAATTTAATAATTTACTTCGGCCGATTACGGATATTAATTTCCTTAGGAAATCCGCGTCGGATAATTTATAATAATAGGGGGCGCTAATAATTCTTAGGTAGAAAAGGTTAGGTTTGCGGCCGTTCTATACTTTATAAAGTGTTTTATTAATTATTCGATTAGGGTACTAATTCTTAAAGTAAATAATTGTTTAGAGGAGGATAGGCTAAAGGCGACGGTTAAAACTATTATTTATTAAAATAGTAGTGAAGCGTTCTTATAGAATTTTATTAAAATGTTCTAATATATTATTCTATTTATATTAATTAATTGCTAAATATATTAATTATATAAAGTAATTAGTATACTATAATTAAAAATTTTTGCTAATATTCTTACTAGCCCGATTAAAGTAGATATAATGTACGGATTACTCTTACTTATTAAATTTATAAAATTATTTAATAACGATTTAAGGGAATTCGTCCTTGGTCTTAATAGTATAATATTAAATATATTGGGTAAAATTGTTAGTAATAGTAATTTAGTAACGTTGTTTTTAAAAGCTTTCGAAATGGAAGGGGCTGTACGTATTTATATAAATATATTTAAGGGGTTAATTCCCTTTATATATTAATCCGCTATAGGGAATTTATTTTAAGCGGTTAAATATATATTTATTATAAAAATAGGAATTAGGGACGGGATAAATATTAGTAAATATTATTTAAAGGGAAATAATATTCCTTTCGTTAAAGTAAGTAAGCCGGTTGTACTATATTTTAAATCGTTTTTATTTAACGGCGTAAGCGGCGAGTATAAAGCGACGTATAGAATTATTAGTTAGTTGGTTTATTATATAGATTTTATTAATATTAAAACTTTTAAAGCGGATTTTATAATTGTAGACCCTTATAATTAGGCTATTTCTAAATACTACGACGAAGCCTTTGTAATCGAGTTATAAAATAGAAAAGAGGTTGTAAACGATTTTTAGTAAGTAGTAGGCGCTTTTTAGTAGAATATAAGATAAATTGCCTTTATAAGTAGAAGTTTATAATAGATAAGTGCCGGTCGCTTTTGGAGTAATTTTTATATTATTTATTCCTATAATAGGAAGGTTAATATAGGGGCGTAAGTTTTTAAAGCTGGTTTTATTATAGAATAAATAATTATTGGCGTTAAAATTAATAATAATGATATATTTGAGATTTTTTAAGAAATTGCGGCGGGATTCGGAGGTAGATAGGGTTGTGACGCGTTTTGTAAGTTTAAAACCGAGTGGGGGAATAATAGTAGGGAAAGGAGAAGTGGCCGAGAGGGTATTAATAAGCGAGGTTAGGGCGGTAAATATTAGAGATAGCGGCGGGGGGTTAGTTTAGGAAATTTAAGCTTCCTTCTATTATAGGGATAGTAGCGGGGATAGTAGCGGGGACGGTAGTAAGGACGGAGAAAAGAGCGGGTCGGGTATAATAGAACCGAGTATTATATAATTTATAGATTCTAAAAAGTTAATAATAAATTGTAAGCTACCGGCTCTTTAATCGGCGTAGGTATTATAGGGCTAGCTTGTAATGTAGCTACATTATACTGACTGCATATGTACCATGCCAGTGCTTCGTGCTATGGCCTAGAGCTATACACTCGCACTGGTCACATGCTCCAGTCACGTGCAGTCTTACGTGCGCGCGCACGGACTAGTATGCTTATAGGCTCTCGCCTATATAGCTAATCCTCCGCGCACACTTCCTTTCCTCCCCTTCGTATAATTACGTATATTTTAACCCACCCCTAATAATACTTCGCCCTGTAATAGTTTGTTGTACTTTACTATTGCGCTATGTACGCTCGAGGGATTTAAATATTTAAGTAATTATTATATCGTCGTAGAATTTACGCCGCGATTTCAATTTCGATTTTAGTTAATTAAATTTAAGATTCGACTTTTAATACTAAGGTCCGAGCTAGGTATATAATTAGGTATTTAGCCCTATCTTCCCTTAATTCCCTCTCCTACTTATTATTAAAGCCGGGATCCTAACGAAATTACCGCCGTTATAATTAATTTAGCGATTAATATCTAACGTCCGGGTTATTACCGATAATTTTATTATAGCTACCGTAGTCGGTTCCTTTTAAATTGCCGACCCCGCAAATTAAGCGATTTATAAAAACTTTGTAGAGGTATTTACTATTCTTAATAACGACCCTTAGACTTTTACCCCTAATTACTATATTACTAAATACGCCCTTACCCTCGCTACTATTCCCGTCTTCTACGACGTAGTCTTTACTTTAAACCGTTTCGTCTATAATAATATTATTGAGGCCTATACTCGCGCCCGAGGAGCGGAGGTAGATTTCGAGACCGTTGAGTAAGAAATTACTAGCTTTTAATAGGAGATTAGCAATTTCAAGGAATCCTTTAAGACTTTTAAGACTAATATTAACGTTGCTTTCCAGCGTTAACGCGACAAGTACATTAAGGCCGTTAACGACCTACGCGCCCGCTTCAAAACCACTAAGAAACCGGTCCCCTTAATAGCTTCTAACATATCGACTACTGTGAACAGGCTAAATAACAACGAAAGGAATTAATAAATGTAATGATGGTGATGTATTGAGTTGTAGAGAGGAAGACTCGAGAAGTCTGGAGGTCTAGAAATAAGGGTAGGGGAGCCCTGTGCGGTGGGGCCATAGCGAGTCCTAGTGAAGGGAAGCTATGGCGGGCCGCACGTAATACGGGTTACCTCCAATAACTATAGGCACCGGCAGCGGCCATAGGTCGGTATCGGTACGCTCGTATATCCCGCCGTTTAACGGTAAGGGTAATACCCCGTTAGAATGCGCCGAGAAGTACTACGCCTAGTATATAAAGATTAAATTATATTGGATTGATAAGTTTACCTACTTTGTATTAGAGGTTAAGCGCTTCTCTTATATTGCGAAGTCCCTAGAGGGCGCCCCGTTCTCCGCTATTAAGGCGGATTTATTTAATATTTTTAATAACGTTACCGATAACGCCACTTAGAAGTGGAAGACTGCTATTATTCTATTTAATAATATAGATACTAAGTATAATAATATAGACCTTATTATTTACGCCTATTGCGAGTTAGACGAGTTTAAAATAATTAAGGATATACGTTGGTAGGAGTTCGAGGATTAATTTATTATATTCGTCGATTAATGCAAATTAAATAATATTATAAAGGTTTATTATTTCCGCGGTAAAATCACTAAGGAGGTCCGCGCCGCTTTCGCGCTCCAATTCCCGTAGCCCGCTAATAACGATTATACGAAGTAGCTTAAGACCGTCCGCGGTCTCGCTTAAAACCTAGAGGACAGCACCTATCGCGATAATCTCGCCATTCCCTAAACTAACGCGCCGGGCACCTACTCTGCTCCCATCTATAAGAAGGCTTCAATTGAAGAGGTCCTAAACGAGGGCGAACCCGCGTTCGATTACGCGTATAGCCTATAAACGGATATTATTATACGACGAATCTCTATTTCTACGATAGTGAGGAGGGCCGTCCGCTAGAGGTTTAACCGTTTTAAAAATTGCGTAGCTAACCGATTAGGTACTACCCCGCTCGGTAGAACCCCCTCCGGCCCCGGCTAAATACTTATATTATTAGCCCTCCCGGCCTCTTAAACCCCCTATATAGCTCTAATCCCCTACTATATTACTAGAAGAATCCGTACCCGAATTATAAATTACCGGACCCTAGTCCGTTTCTATAGCGTTCCCTATAGTCCTATTAACCTTAACGATATTAAGGAGCTCTTTGTAATAAGCTTTAATTAGTTAGCCGAGACGTATAAATTCTGCGTTATCCGTACAATTAGAGCCAATATAGAGGAGGATATTAAGAGGATAATCGAAGAAGATAAAAAAATAGAGGAAGAAGGAGGCGTCCTAAATTTTAGGAATATAAACGATAAATTAATACCGGAGATAGTTAAAGAGGTTTTATTAGGTAGAGGTTAGAAGTATAAAAAGTTCTTTAGTAGTAACTATTATTATTAGATCGATAGTTTAGTAAGAAGGGGAAACGAAGCTACTTTAAGGGTTATAAAAGTAATTAATTCGGTTTATATTAACGGCTCGGATAAAGATTTCCTACGCTATAAAGAAATTATAAATAAGTATTTCGTAGCTAATAGTATTAATATTAATAAAATTACTTTTAATAACATTATTAAATTTTATAAGAAGGCCGACAAGCCCCTAAAAACCGACGCTTAAATTTAAATTAAATTCCCTAAATAATATTGGTACTATATTAGTACTTTTAGATAAGAGGGCGTTAAAGTTCTTCCCCCTAACCGCTCTTATAATTTTAAATTCGAATTCTATTTAAGAATTACCCCTCCTGCGTCGCGAAGCCGTCCCTTTAACCCCGATAAATTAAGTGTTATTAAGAAATAGATTAATAATAATCTAGTTAAGAAGTTTATTAAACTATTATAATCCGAGGCCTTAGTACTAATTTTATTTATTAAGAAACTAGGGGGCGGAATTTATATTTACGTCGATTATAGAGGTATTAATAATATAACTCTAAAGTCCTATTACCTTTTACTGCTAATTAAAGAAATTTTGGACGCGATTTATTACGTTAAAATTTTTACTAAATTCGATATTATTGCGGCCTTTAATAGGATCCGCGTTAAATAGGGTTACGAATGGCTAATTGCTTTTATAATACGGTTTAGCCTATTCGAATTTTTAATTGTCCCTTTCGGTTTATAAAGCGCCCCCGGGGCTTTTTAGAATTATATTAACGATATCTTCTATAATATTTTCGACGTTTATATAATTATATACTTCGATAACGTCCTAATTTATTCGAATAACGAATAAAACTATAAATAATATATTAATAACGTCCTTAATAAATTTATTAAAGCGGGCCTCAATATAAATATTAATAAATATAAATTCTATACGATATATACGAAGTATTTTAGCTTTATTATTACCCCGGGAGGTATTAAAATAGATTTAGAGAAAGTTAAAGTAGTTATAGAATAGTAGGCCCTAGAATTTAAAAAGTCCCTATAATCCTTCTTAAGCTTTATAAACTTCTACTACCGATTTATTAAAGATTTTTCGACTATAGTAACCCCACTTTACGAATTTATAAAAAAAGATACAATTTAAATTTAGAATAATAGTTATTAAAGAGCGTTTAAATTTTTAAAAAAGGCTTTTATTAAGGGCCCCGTTTTTAAAATCTATAATTAGACTAAGAAGACTATTATCGAAACGGATACTTCCAATTAGGCTGCGGGTAGCACCCTCTTATAATATAGTAACGACGGTATTTTCTATTTTATAACCTACTTTTCGACTAAATATACCTCGTAGGAATATAATTACGACGTTTATAATAAGGAATTACTAATTATTATTAAGGCCCTAAAGGAATAGAGGCCGGAATTCGAGGGGGCCTAATAGCCGTTCGATATCTTAATAAATTATAAGAATTTATAGACTTTTATAATTAATAAATAGTTTATTTAGTAATATATACGCTAGTTTTAATTTTTATCCCGTTTTAACTTCCTAATTAAATATACCCTTAATTCGACGAACCTTCGTCTAAATACTTTGAATTGCAAGCCTAACGATTGCTTAAACGGCGAAGAAGACGATTACTTAATTACCCGTAAGAAGGCTCTACTAAACCCCTTATAGTTTAAAGAAAGTTGTTTCGAATCCGAAGACTCCGCTACAAACTTTTTACTATATTTACTAAATTAGGAAGACTTTAATATTAAATTTACTAACGACCTAATCTGTACGAATTATAAAACTTCTATCTTTTTATAAAAATTAGTATTATATTTAATAAATAAATTATAGCGATAATAGCCGTCGACTATTAGGAAAATCTTCTATAAAGCTTTCTCGGAATATTATATTATTAATAGTATTATAAAATAGCGGAATAGAATTATTATTAACCCTTATAATAAAAACCTCTAATTCTAATTAATTAATCGCTAGTATAATATTCCCGGCGTAAATTACCCTAGCTGCAACGTTATATATAAATTTCTATAGCGTAATTTCTATTAGGAGGGGATATATAACGATATAAGGCTCTTTTATAAAGGCTATCTCCTATACGTAAAGATTAAATTGTTAAAGCGTGGTTCTACCGGCTATTTTAAACCCGTAACCGTCTTTCTATCTCCCTAAAAGGATATTTCTATCGATTATATTACCCTATTACTAGAAAATACTTACTTCGGTTAAACCTTTAAGTACGTTGCCGTTGTTATTGACCGTTTTATAAAGATACGCTATTATATTGCGATTATAACCCTTAAGGCCGAGGAATTGGCCGACTGTTTTATCGATTATATTTATTCGATTTATAATTTACTAAATAATATCCTATCTAATAAGGGCACTTAATTTATATTATAATTCTAATCTACCCTTTATAGGAAACTATCTATTATTTATAAACTAACCTCCGCCTTCTACCCGTAGACCAACGCTTAAACCGAATATATTAATATAAAAATAAAATAATATTTAAAATTCTATATTAATTAGGTACAAATAAATTAAGTAAAATAGTTAATATTCGCGGAATTTACTAGTAATAATACTATCTCTTTATTAACGGGAATTTTACTATTTTTTATTAATTATAATTATTACCCTTATATAAGTACCGAACCCCGTACCCCGCTACTACTAGACCTATTATTAATTTAGTTTAAAGAGTACTATAAAGCTAACGAATTAGTAGACCGTTTCTAGAAAATTTGGGACTTTATAATCTAATAATTATAGTGTACTTAGGAATAATATAAGGATAATACTAATAAAAAACGTATTAATTTACTTAAATACTATGCCGGCGATATAGTCCTTCTAAATACGATTAACCTTGTTAACGGCCGCCCTTACGCTAAATTCTCCCCCCGCTAGGAAGGACCTTTTAAAATCGTCCGGGCTAAATTTTATATAATTCACCTCGCCCTCCCTATTAATATAAAATATTTACCAATTTTCTACGTCTCTATAATATAGTTATAGTCAAGTAAGGGATTACCGGACTAAAATACTATAATTAATATTAAGGTTAATAAAGGACGGATAATAATTTAAATTAATAATTATAAAGAATATAAAGAATAAGCGTTCGAAAAATTTATCGACTACGCTTAGAAGGGCCTTAATTCTCACTAGAAATACTATATTAAATAGAAAACTGGTAACCCTACCTAAGAACCTATTAATAATATTATTAATTATAAGTACCGCCTATAGTAATTCTATAGCGAGAACCCGGATAAACCTATCCTACTAAAAGTCTAAAGCCTCCTCTACCGATTCGCCTCCGACTCTCCAACTACCCCGGCACCCTTTCTAATACTGGAGCCCCTTCGGCGTCGCTCCGCTCGCTTTTAACGAAAAACGGCCTCCGTAATTGATATAATAAGGCCCCTCCCAAATACAATTATAATATTTACAACAGATATAATAATTAGTAAGGATATAGAAGATAAATTGTATTTAATATTTAATAAAGTATTATAATACTTAATAAATATATAATTAAAGAGATTACCCCTAACGTAGTTCGTAGATTATAATAAATTATAATAAGTCTATTATTATATGTATATATAGCTTTTTCAATTCTACGAACTTCTTTTAAGGGGGGATAGTATTATAAGGCTAGCCTATAATGTAACTATACTACACTAACTACACATATACTATACCAGTACTTCGTACTATAGCCTAGAGCTATATACTCGCACTAGTCACATACTCCAATTACGTACAATCTTACGTGCGCGCGCACAGACTAGTATACTTATAGGCTCTCGCCTATATAGCCAGTCCTCCGCGCACACTTCCTTTCCTCCCCTTCGCACAATAACGCATATCTCAACCCACCCCCAACAGTACCTCGCCCCGTAATAGTAGGGGCGTTTAATAGAATATAGGTCCTTAAAATATTCGTCGAATTAATATTTATTAAGGTCGGTTACTAATAACGCGGTTGAGGAGGATTAAGGTTTGGCGTTAGATTTAGAGCCGGCGTTCTAATTTATTCTATTATAACGGTTAGGGTATTAAATATTATAACGAAAGTCGCTATAGTTTAATATCTTATATATTAAAATAAGGAAGTTAGGTATATTCTTTATTATTATTGTACGGTCTTTTATTAGATTTGGGCTTAATAATTGGGGTAGATTTAATAATATAAGTTATAAGGGCGGCTTATAATTCGAATATAATTTTACTATTAATATCCTTCTATTCCTTTTATTAGTCAATTAATAATTCTTCGGCTTTAGCGGCGCATTTAGCTTTATTAAGCGTAATAATATAGTAGGTAATAGTATTAGAATTATCCTACTTAAATAAGATAATATATTTTTAGGCGAATTTAAAAACGAAAATATTATATTCGGGGTTTAAGCTATAAAGAAAGTAGTCGACTACAAAGGAATCTAATAAATAGGTATAGTTAGAATCTATTTTAATAAATTTATTTTAAATAATTTATAGGCGGTTAGTAAAATTAATAATATTATTATACTTAGCGAAAGTAGTAGCGTAATAACGGATTAAAGTCTCTTAAAAACTTTTAATATCCTTTAAACGGTAGTAAATATAGATTTATTCGAAAGTTTTAATAATAGTAAAAGGTTTATAGCGGGTAAAATTATTATAAATAGTAGGAATAAATTTCTTATCGAAAAGATTTAATATTTAATATTATTTTATAAATTATACGTTATACTTTTTTAAGTTCTTCTATTCCGGGGTACTAGGGTAGGGGGTTAGGGGGTTAATATTATAATAAATATTAAAATTAGATTAAGAAGAGATATAATCAATAAGGGTTTTATATTAGGTAGTATAATTAGTACCTCTGCTCTTAGGGAGGGGGATAGCGATAAGCTTATTAAAATCTTTATTAAGTATAGTAATTACGAATTAAATATTTAACGGCGGGGTTAGGTATTGGAGCGTAGTAGTAAGGGAATTAGAGGAGTAGTAGTAGTAAATCCTTAAAGGTCGGTAAAATTAGGAGGAAAAAGTAGTATTAGGCTTTAAGTAAGGTTTAAAAGAGTAATAGTAAAAGATTTTAATAATAGTATAGTAAAGGTAGAATTTTGGAAAGAATTACGAAAGATTTAGGGTATAGTAGAAATATCTTTTAAAAGATAAGTAAAATTACAGTAATTAAAATAGTAGTAGGTAGATAATAATTTTATAGGGCGCGGCCGAAGGTTATAACGATATATTTTATTAAGATTTTATTAGGAATTTATATAGGGTAATTACGTTGAGCCGTAGATTTAAATATAAATATCCGACCTATTTAAACGATTTTGGATATTACGATACAATATTATAATAAAGGTTATAACCGGTAGCAATAATAATAGTAGAGTATATAGAGTATTAATTAGGTAATTAAAACGGGCGAGAATGGTTTTCGTTCGGTAAATTGCGTTTCTATTGAATTACGAGGGTAGATAGCGTTAGAAATCGAACGATTTTAATAAAAATATAATTAAATATAATAGATATAATAGATTTTATAATAAATTTTAAAGGTTAAAAAATCTAGTACATTTGTAACGTAGTAAATTAATCCTACGTCCTAAATTGCCGAGATTTCGTATATGTATAGGGTATACGGTGGTCTATACGCTTAGTTTGTACGAGTATAGACTATATAGTTGTAATTAATAGTAGTATTTGCGTTTGGTGAGAAGCGTAATCCTTTTGGAATGCGAATAATATTTTTTGATAAAAAAGAATGTAAAATAAAAGGATACGAATATAAAGAAATGAGGGGGGTAGGTAAGGAATAT
The DNA here is from genome assembly GCA_009802275.1 of Neurospora sp. CHS-2018a. Taxonomy (NCBI): domain Eukaryota; kingdom Fungi; phylum Ascomycota; class Sordariomycetes; order Sordariales; family Sordariaceae; genus Neurospora; species Neurospora sp. CHS-2018a. Next base: position 78,141 of record RAKG01000064.1, read on the forward strand.
AGATTTAGCGGTAATATTAATCGTATAGCGTATCCGGGCTTATAATTTATTAAACTATACGGAGGAGGTAATTACAAGAGACGACGAATATAATAGTAAATATCTTTATTAATTGAGAGAGAGAGAAAGACTAAGGGGAAAGAGGACGAAGTCCGGCTATATATATAGGGTAGTTATGTGTGGATTGTATCTACTTATGCTAAGGAAGCTAAGATATAGTAATGGCTTCAATAAAGGTTCTATGTTGTCCGTAATTGGGGAAAAAAAAGTAATTGAGAGATGGATAAGAAGGACCAAGAAGGTTGGAGAATAGAAAAAAAAATAGAGTAAAAAAGAAAATAACATTAAGGAAGGGAAGGGATTAGATACTTCGTGCAATAAATACCTCTAGGTACTCAGCCGTATAATAACGTGTTCTCACGAGAAAAGCTGACGCCTAGCATGCAAGCCACCACTCCCCACCCCTTGCACATCGTTGCAACCGTCCTATATCCCTACAGGTACCTACGCAATGGCTTCCACACGCACCATCACAGCCTCCCTATCCCCGTTTCCTCCCCTGGTGGCTCTCTTTCATCCTCACCGTCCTAGACGTCCCCTCCCTAATGGTTCATGTCAATTCCCTTCAATCCAGTCCATCGCGATTATCATCCCAATCATCCTCATCCTCGCTCACTTCCACTCCCGGTTCCGGAACGTATTTGTACCCATTGGACGATCCGAACTTGGACAAGAACTTGCTCATCAGCTTTTTCCAGTTGAACTGCACCCGCCGACCATCGTCCAACACCTCCAGACTCTTCAGGACGACTTCGAACTCGCTTGTCCACAAATCGTCCTCGGGTCCCGACTCAAGAGTCTGCCACTTATTGCGAAACGCTAGGCCGAGTCGTTCCGTCTTCCCCTTCAACACCTTCCCCCACGCATAGTCGACACGAGGGAGAATCTCCGGTACATTGCCGAATTCTCGCTTCGACGTCTGTCCGAACAAATTTTCGCGAGCTGACCGCACCGGACCCCGTAGAAAGAACGTGACCTTCTCCTCTGCGTCTGCGTCCGCACCACCATCCCCGCCTGCCTTGACTTCCACTTCCGGCAGCGTGGTTGCAAGATCCTTGCCCTCGGGGCAGGAGATATACCGACAGTACAGCCTTCGCCGGGTGAAACTGTTCATGTTTGGGTCCAGGTACAGGTAAATTGTGATCCTGCTGAGCCAGTGGTCGCGGTAGTGGCGCTCAATGCGGCGCTTCTGGCCGCTGAAGACGGGGATGTGGCGGTACTTCATCCACGGGTCCAACAGCTGAGGTAGTTCGCCATTGTAGATCTCGTCCTCAGAGATGTCATAGTCGCCGAGAAGGTCGTCGACGAAGTGGTTTAGGACTTCCTGGATGAGTTCGAATGGAAGCTTCCTCCAGAGTTGTGGTGACAGTTGCGTTGCGGTCGACATTGTGTATGCGAACTGAACTGAAGAGTTTGTGAAGCTGGAAGATAATCGGATATGGAGGAGTTTGATGGAGGGGGAACTGTCCAGTCCGATAGCGCGTTTTTGACGCGAAACATGCACGATGCCCTGTCAGGCCTGGCGCTGGGCACCGCTGGAGCGCCACAGGGTACCTCTAGGGTTAGGGTCCAAGACATCATCAGGCTCGGGTCTCGATACCTTGGTAAATACGCAAATGAAACTACTACCTATGAAAGGCACAGCTAGTTTCTTTTCCCAAGATTGATGTATCAACCAGGCATACGAGTGCAATCAACGACGCTCGATGCACCCACCAACTCCACCAACCATCTTCAACCTGATGCTCCATTTGTGCCGCAAACCTCAACGTCATTATAAGAATCTTCTATACTATAGGGAATATTACAGGGTTAGGGATTACTATAGCACTGCCCGCTTAGAAATATCTGGGTTGCTCTGGCTCTACGGTCAGTGACACTGCGCGGATAATTTCTGACATTGCCCCACCCCGAGTATCTCTCCATCAAAATGTCAGTCATCAGACGTTTCCACCTGAATTGGATCCGACGTCCCTCTTCAAAAACTTCTAACCCAGCAGCTTCGATGCTAGTAATCCAGGAATAAATGCCATCTGAAGTCCGCCAAAGCCGAAATCGATCATCGGACATAAGGCCTACAGCAAACCAAACCACTTTATCTCCTTCTCCATCATTGTCGAATATTTCTTCCCAAGCTCGAGAAACAAGGATGGGAAGTGGAGGGTGGTCCTGATCCACGAATTCATCTAATTCGTACAGGTAGACTTCGGGTTCTATATATTCCTCTGCCATAACAGGGCCATGTAGAACAAAGGTAACTGTTTCGGAATCTGAGTCGCGGTGCTCGCCATGCTCCTCTGTAAAGGTACCTTGAAGAATATCATTGGTGTCTTTGACGATCAGATCAGAGAAGGGAATATATCGACAGTAGCACGACAATGCCCCGGTGGCAAAGCTCGGATGATCCAATTCCAAGTAAAGGGTCATATTTGTGAGCCAGCGGTCCCGAAAGTGTTGTTCGAATCGCCGCTTCTGGAATTTGAAGAGGCTGTCTTGACGGAAGGTTTGCCAGTGTTGATACTGTTGGCGGGTATCGCGGTATTGCGGGTAGGGAAGGTCGTCGATGTAGCCGCAGGAGGCGATGACATGGTCGGTAAAGTGGTCAAGAATTTCCTGTACCAGATCGTACGGCAAGGAACGCCATATGGGTGACAGCTCCGCGGTGTTTGCCATTGCGGGGTAATGAGGTCGACCGCTGTTGCAGAAAGCTTTCCGGCTGCGATGCGAGGTACGAGAGAAATCAGAGAAGAAAGGAAAGATTGCGGTCAAGTAGCTGGCACTTTTACATTTTATAGCTTGTTGTATGTACAGCATGGCGCCCCTCGTGGTTACCCGGGACACTTTCCACAACAAAGCTCGGCGTGAGTCAAGTCGTGCCCAGACTTCCTTGCAAGCACATGGACGAGTCGGGATTACCCCATCTGTAGATATCCACAGCGCTAGTCCGTATCGGGTATAACAATTTGACCCTTTTCCCGTTCCCCAGGGCGTCCACCCGCTATCTCAAAGTCATGATGGAACTTCTAGAAGAAACAAACCCGACCTGATACCACTCACTCTTTTCGTGGAAAGTTGTCTTTCGTCTCCGGTATTTGCTATCACTCACCTCAGTCACTCATTTTAGAAGTCAGCCGCATATATCATTCTCAATTGAACCCACACAAGCCAGGGACATCTACCACCCCCACTAATAATTCGCAATGCAAACGCACAGCCATGGTCACAACGTTCCCCCATTGCCCATAAGACGGAAACCGACACCACTTGACGCAACGCCCACAACACCACATGCAACTCACCAACGACCACAAGCATATCCACCATTTACACCACAACAACATCCTTACCTGGACCCCCCACCTCCTTACTCAGGACCAACACAAGCACAAGACCAAAGTCCCGGCTCAGCATTCGAACTCATCGACCTCATCGACGATTATCTAGACAACTTTGACGATGCTCCCGCTCAAAGTCTCACGGCTGGTCCAGGATCCCATCTTCGCCAGCCCTCTGCTGTTCCCCGGCCTATTTCCTTCCACAAGGAGCAAACCACGGCTGGTTCGACACGGGAGGTATTGGTAAAGGATGAAAAGCCACCTCTTCTTCCACCGAAAGCCCCGGAAAGACAACAAAGACCTGCTACGCCCAATGAACAGGGTGCCCAACAAACATTCCAGGCGTATCGACCCTCTGCGGAAATGCACCCTTCGTTGCTGGAATTGGGGGAACAAGCATTGGGGAGGCCGGTGAGTAGGGGGTCTAGAGGTAGTGAGACGCCGAGGCATGAGCATCCGAGTGTTCTGCAACCGGGAGGAGGGAGGGGGTTGTCTTCGCCTTTCCATGGTCGACCTCAAACTGCTCAAGATACGCATCATGGCGACGGACACTACCATCAGTACGAACAGCAGCATCAAGGACATGGGTATGTTTATGGCAATGGAGGACACCACCGCCCTTTGATGCTGGATATCCCCTCTGAAAGACAACCTCATGGGAACTATCACGACCATCAAACACAGCAGCACTCCCGCAACTACAACAACTTGAAAGTGCAAACCAGCATGCCCACCCTCCGACCTGGTCCTCCCCTCCCATCCCCGAGCCATCTCTCTCCATATCCAACCCCTTCTCCATCAGCGTATGCATCCGGCCCCCCTTCCGCGGCGCCCCGAAGCCCAAGTAGCACGGTTCCTCCACTCCCTCAACGGGCAGCGACTACCGGACATGGTGGAAGGTTTGGACCTCCTCCCGGGCCTGGCGGACAGTATCACGGGCAACAGCCACATACCCCATTCACGCCTCACTCGCCGTATCCTCCTTCCTACAACACGCCCGCTGGCAGCCCCAATCGAAACGGAAGTGCTGTGCTCGGTCCCGGACAGTCCGGAAATCCCGGGACTTTCGGACCGGGACAAGGACCCACCTCGAACGGAGCAGGCGGAGCGGGACCCACTTTTAACGGCCCAGGCTTTCCCGGACCTCCACCGGGTCCTCCACCCCGCGCTGCGACGACCACAGCAGCTATTCCTTTCCCTCCTCCTCCTCTGCCGCCGGGACCGGGACCGCCACCGCAGCCTTTGGGTCTTCCCGGGCAACATCCTCACCCTCAACACAGCACCCAGCCATTTCCCCCTCCTCCTCCCCCTCCTCCACCACAACGTTCTCCCGAGCGTCCGCATCCCCAGCATGCCAAGACCTTTGCCATAGCGAACCCAACACAACAACCCCCGCACCCCCAGCACCCCCAGCTCCACTCCCAATCCCTCCCACAGCTACAGCTCCAACAATCCCCCAAAAAGGAACCTCAAGAAAGCAAAGGCCCAAGCTTCTGGTTGTCCACCGCCCTCTCCGAAACCGCCTACCTCGCCTCCGGCCTCCTCTCCCACCCCTTCGAGTCCACAAAGCACTACACCATCCTGCGGCACTCGCCCTCGGTGATCTGGCACCGCGGTCCCAAAACGACCGTGACTATTTCTGTGTTTTCGAGTCCCAAGTACCCGCTTCCTGCGTTACCTTCTTTGCCGCCTGCTGCTGCTGCTGCTGCTGGTGTCAACTCTGATGGAACTGGTGGGAATGGAAATGGATGGTCATTGTGGATTCAGCAGCGGGGGTTTTCGGGAGATAGTGGGATGAAGATCAAGAATTGGATAGGTGGAAGGGAGGATTGGGTTTGCGTGACGCCTGCTGGTAAGGTGATGGCGGAGGAGTTGGAGAGTGGGAGTGCGGCGAGTAAGAAGGGAGGACAAGGACAAGGGCTGCTAGGGCTGGGAGGAGCGATGACGGAGGAGAGGGGGTGGAAGAGGGATATCAAGCGGACGGAGAAGAAGTTGAAGAAGGAGTTCGGCGACAAAAAGGGACATGTGGCGCGCTTGACGGCCGTGGTGAGGGTGCCGGAGGGGTGTGAGGATGGGTATTTTCGGGTTCATCTTTGCGTTAATGGGGATGCGCCGGCCTCTGAGAAGGAGGAGGAGAAAAAGAAGAAGAAGAAGGATGCGACGAAGGGTGGGAAGGATAAGAACGAATCGAAAGACCCCCAGGGACTGCTGGAAGAGCAAAGGAAGAAGATGAAGGTGTTGTGCTCGAGTCCGATCTTTAGGTTGGCGAGTACATCCACTGACCCTTCGTCTATCCGCGGCGCTTCGCTCTCTACCATGCCCTTGGAAATGGGCATTTCTCTTACCTCTTTCATCGCCTCCGAGGTGATCTCTTCCAAGATTGCTCCGATCAAGGCCCCGATTACTAACTTCATCGACCCCTATCGTGCGCATCCTATCGTTGAGGAGTTGGGGATTATGGCGACGGAGGAAGTTAAGGCGGCGAGGGAGGAGGCGAAGGGGGAGGAGCAGGAGCGGCTGAGGGAGCTGTTTGGTGCCATGTGTGTGGCTGGTGCTGCTGGTGCTGCTGCGGGTATGGCGACGAGGGGAGGGCCGYTGGAAGGGGGTCAACAAGGGAGCGGGGTGGCAGGAGTGGTTGGGCCTGATGAGGGACCGTTGGCGCCGCTGCCGATTCGCTTCGGCGGGAAAGTGGTTCCCGGAACGGGAAGAAGCAAAGCTGAAATGGGCATCCCAACCGCCAACCTCAAAGACCTCCCGGAGGAAATCAAGCACTACTTCAAAGGTGTCTACTTCGGCTATGCCCGCATCGTTCCCGGCAAAGGCGGCCCCATGGGTCCCGGATGTCCAGCAGAGGAGGTGTGGTACAAAGCAATCATTTCCTCCGGTCCGATGCCGTACGCGAAGAAAACGGCAGTCATCGTCGAGCAGCAGACCACGGTAAACTTCATCACCGACTTCGGCGCGGGCGTGACCTTCTTCGGGAGCAAGGTGGAAGTGTTGGTCATGGGTTTTCTCCATCCAGTGTTGGACTATCGCGAGACCAGCCCTCAGTACCGGCTCGACACCGCCCACCAAGACGTCGTTCTCGCCCTTGCGAGCCTCAACCGGCCGAACTGGACCGCCCAATCTACCCTTGCGAGAATGGAAGCCGCCGAAACAAACGAGGATGGGGAAAGAGGGTTGATAGGAGGATTCAAGAAGACGAAAGTAGTGGAAAAGGGACAAGAAGTGAAAGAGATGATTTCCGAGGCCAAGGACAAGGTGGCAAAGCAGATTGATCGGATACCGGTGCATAAAGTGGGAATTAGAAAGGATGATGGGAAGGCAAGGGATCGGTATTATGGGACGGGAGGTTATTGGATACCCAGGTGTTAAGGGGTTGGATTTATTTACGGACGGGATAATGGCAAAGTAACTGTAATGTATTGCTCTAATGGAGATGATAGTAGAAGGCTACAGTAGGTATCGAACGAAGCGAGGACGCCTCCCCGGACGGGCCGCCGGAGAACAATGATATCAAAAAAGAATGGTCCAACCTACATAAGTCAACCCCAAAGACACCCATACCCCATCAGTGCTGTCATGTTCCATGCCGATACTTAATGCTGTCCCGGAATCCCCGCCAGGATGTCATCGAAAGTCGTATAGCTCTGCCTCCTCCCTGTGCCCGGCTGGGGAGTCCGATTCCAATCCGTCTGAGGTTGAGTCTGCGGCCGGGGTCGTGCACTAACAGTCGCCGAACGATGTACTCTAGACCCGTTTGCATTCCAACCACTACTTCCGCTTCCAGTGCCCGGGGTCACGTCGTAGTCTGGATCGTCTTCTTTGCGCTTGCCTGTCAAGAAGCGAGAGAGGCGGGAGAGGGTTCCTGCTCGCTTCAGCTTTGAGCTTCCGTCTTGTTGTGGTGGCGACGGCCGGGGGTCCCAACTGGGGGAGGAGCCGGTGCGGGTTGTGCGGGTCGTGCTGGAGCGGGAGAGGGTTTCTTTCTCCGAGTAGCGGTGCCCGTCGCGCTCTTTCTTGGTGATTTTCCTCTCCAAGCCCTTCTCGTCGCCGTATCCGGCATCTCCACCCTTTTCCCTCCGGCTCTCCCTTCGACTTGGCCTCCTATCGGGCTTCTCCCTGACACTAGCAATTCGATCCATGACGGAATCCACCCTCTTCCTTGTGCTGTATCCTCTCTTAGGCTTCTTCTCATCGCCCTCTGGTACCGCGTTATGGTCACCGAAAGGATCGTGATCCGGCCCTTCTTCGAGGACGTAGCCTGGTTCCGTACCGTCGATCTCTGGGACCTCGACGCTGGGTAATGGCGTTGGGGGCTTGACGGGGAAGAGCTTGCCGTAGGTGGCGCCAGGTGCGCCCTCCCATATTGTGCCGTCGGTGTTGTCGCGGTATGTGTAGACTTGAGTATCGGCGTCGTAACCTATGCGCGTCATGTTCTCGGGGAGACGCTCGGCGTCTGTGTCGAGGTCTTTCCAGCGGCCCATTGCGACTCGATGATTTGTTGCGGTGGTGGTGAGAAGGGGTATGGTTCTGCTGTAGGTGGTCGGTGAAAAGGTCGCAACGTGGTATTGGAGATGTACAGGAGGAGGTGGTGGTAATGGTGATGGCGTCGATGTTGTGGTGGACAATTTGGATAGGATAGAGCAGTTGTCGGATGACGATGCAGATGCGGATGCGGATTGTCGTAGTAGGAGGAAGGTCGCCGTGATGAGTACCTAATGCGATTCAATGCTGAGCACTTCGGTGTTTCGAAACAATTTGGAGTTGATGATGTTTGTTGTGTTGTTCTGACGGATGTTTCTTTTCAGGGTCGTCAGGGTCCTCAAGAGTGGATGCGGGGAGGAGCTTGGACGCCGTGCAGGTCGGACGATGATGTCACCTTTGTTTGTGTGTTACCCCTGGCCAGCGACGGATTGGGTTGGAATGGCAACGACCACGTCAATGTAGGTGTTTGCTCAATCTGTTTCGGCTTGATAATAATGCTGTTCGATGAATGTTCCTAGGAAAGAAAGGCAAAGGAGGAAGTGTTGGGGTCTTTGTAGGAGTTGCGCATGAGATGATGAGGAGAGGGGAGGTTGGCGAACGACAGCGATAAATGGAGACTCACTGGAGACACTGGAGAATCTGGACCCTTATCCCACCCTCCAAGCCTCCATGATCAACGACTTGTGCGCCGCTCATTGGACACGCCCGTAACACTGAAACGATTGACAACTGACAAGTGGAAACACGAGAAGACCAGCCTCACTGGAGAAACTGGAGCAGCTGTTCACTGCCCTGTACGGACCGTCAAACATCAGGGGCAGCTGCAGAGGACAGGAGTGAGTAACAAGTCACTTCCGTTCCTGCCATGTCATCAAGGTCAAACATGGCGACGTGACGGGCGGCTTGAATCCATGAGTAACATTACATCCCACTTCATTTTAGCAGTTGACTTATTACCTATTAACATCGTACGCAGTTACTCACACCAGCTGGCACTAACAGAGTAACATCCCCAAAGTATCCAACCCTACAACCACACAACCAAATCCTCCATCCACCTAGTAAATACCAGGCACAATTCTCCACTTGACAAGCTTCTTGTACTTTTCCCAATCCTCGCCATACTTCTTGGAGCACTTCTCGTCATCTCTGAGATCGCGGTGGATCAAGAGAATCGCAAAGTACAAGATGTAGAAGTAAGTGAAAACCATACCCCAGCCCCTCGCCTCGCCTTGGACAACTTGGCGCCCGTCAAGCATGGTAATCGCACCAGGAGCCCCGCTACCGGCGCTCAAGATCTGGTAGCCAGCAATGCCGGTCGGGAGAGAGTAAGGCCAGCTCTGAAGCCAGTCACCGGCATAGTTGATGTGGCGAGCGATCCCCCACCATCCCGAGGTAATGAGTCTCGATCCAGTCTTGGTCTGGAGGTAGGTAAGGTGCTTAACGCTGGGATCCTCAGGATTCCTGCGGAAGTTGTTCTTCTGCGAGTTGGACAGGCGGAAGATGCTATAACCAGCAGCCAAAACAGTGCCGACAGCGATCAACCCCACAGCGCCGAGCTGTTGAGGATGAGTGGCCAGGTAACGGGTTTGCGTCGAGTACATGAACGGCACCCAAACCACGTCTCCAAAGCTCAACATGAACCCAAAGCCGTCGGTGGTGATGTCCATTGTCGTCAGAACGGCAGGCTCCATGTAGATACCGTCGAAGACGTAGAAGGCCTGGATGGCGGTGATGAAAAGGATCGAATCGGTGACGTAGCCATAAAGACGGTATTGCTTGGCGATGAAGGCGCAGTTGAGAACGATCCACCCCAAGAGACCGGGGCGCATTTCCATGAATTCCTTGATGTCCACTTCGCCGATGAAGGGCAGAGTAATGCGGGGATTGAGCTCGCGACCAATGTAGAAATCGTAGATGAGGGAGCCGGTGGCACCGCCAGCTGCTAGCTCGCGCATGTCCTTGTTGCCAGGCTTGACTTCAAAGCTGCGGACGTAGACGAAGATGGCGAGCGCGAAGGCGAAGAGGATGTTGGCGCTGATGATCTGCGCAAAGTTGTCGGAAATGAAAGTCCACACAGGGAACTCGGCGCCCTGAGCGATGGTGCCGGCAGCCAGGATGGCCAAGGTGCACATGGCCGAGTTGAAAGCGTTCAGCTTGTACTTGAGCCGGCTGCCGGTGCTCAGCTCGGTTCCCTCGACGTGGTGGCCGGGGAGGATGCGGTATTCAACGAGCGAGAGAGCGTAGTAACCCAAAGTCCAGAGCGTGGCAGACCACGAGAAGAGGCCAAAGACGCCATTTTCAGGCCAGCCGATTTCGCGCTTGAGCTGGGCGAGGTCAAGAGACTTGGGGTGGAGGAGCGAGGGCGCCGGGCAGCCGGAGATGTCGTTGCAGAAAAGGTTGAAGACGTGGACGAGAATTGGGAGGCCAAAGGTGATGGCGAAGGCGCCGATACTATTGTCAAGCTTGTTAGCTGGGCGCGTCCTGGACCTCGTTGTCGCCAAGTCACGATAGGGATTCAGGGGTTTTGTTTGGGTAACTTACGGGCCGCCAAACTCGTAGTGCTGCTGGCGCGGCGCAACCGCTTTCTCTGCGGCTACTTGCTTCTGTTTCCCGGCCATGGTGATGATGGCTGTGTTGCTGTAGACGACAACAACACGAAAGCGGGGAGAGGAAAAGCTGCCTTTTTAAGTGTTTCAGCTCCAGATGTTGTCGTGGGACAACTGGCAGCCAAACAAAATAATGTCAACAACTGGACCAGTGACGGTCTGGTTCAGACGAAACGAAAGGAACTGAACATGGGCCAATTGGCTGCTTCAATTGCCGGCAAGTGGAGCGAGTCGTGCCAGACGGGTCTCTGCTTTCCGGGTGGGCTCTCCAGTCTTGGCTTCTTGGCATTGATTGGTCTGTGCTCGAAGTACCTCTTCACCCGATATCTTCGGATCGGTACGTTGTCTTGAAATGGGCGTATTCTCGTATTCAGTCTCCTTCGCAACCGGAGACTGTGATCGGGCTGCTGAGCATCCGAGAGATGAGAAATGATACGATTCCATAGGTTGAGCCGGTATCTTGATTGCTCTTCATGTCAAATTCTCCTCCCTGTTGGAGCAGCAATGTACCTTGGCGAGGTAAATCGAGAATTGTGGATGTACCCCTGATCTTCCCAGTTCCCGGTCCGAGATGGGCCAATCAAACGTGGCCGTGGGCCACTCAAAGGCAGGCTTTCCTTGAATGCGGTTTGACGAAATCGTGTCAAGGTCAGTGTCAGTGACAGATTTCCACAAGTTCCGGTGACGACAATCACTTCTGCCACTGAAGCTATCAACCAACAATTCCACCACAACCCACGACGGAAGTCCATCATTGCCATTTCTTACCACGAATTGATCTACAACCCCGCGACCCGATCAGCAGCCAGCACCAGCACTCGGCGTCAGATCCTCCAATCCTTGGTCGATCCAAGTTCTCGAACCAACTTCCACGAGCCCACCTACCTTATGCAATAACCCCTCCTCCTGACGCCGCTGTCACAAGTCACAACCACAACCACACGAGCGAGCGCCACCGAGCGCCTTGCCCATTTCCATACCTCCGATCTCGTTCCATCACCAATCCCAATCCCGATCCCGATCCCGATCCCAATTCACCAAAATGCATCCCCCAAGTCCCAACCAGCTCCTATCGAGCCTAGTCGCCCTCTGCGCCCTGACCGGTACTGCCCACGCCTCCGATGACGAATCCTCCTCCCCGTCGCCCTCCCCATCAACTACAACCACCACAACCTCTACCGTAACACCCTGCGTCGCTACCTCCACCAACGGTGCCTTCTACGACCTCCGCCCCGACATCGCTGTTATTCCCGAAAAGGGTGTCAAGCTTGCCCGGGGTACGCACACCGAAGACTACCATGCCCGCGGTTACGATTACGGATACAACATCACGCTGAACATATGCGCCCCTGTGGTGAAGGGCGTCGAGGATGTGGTGGGATTGACGAGCGAGGGATGGAGCAAGGTGGGTGCGTGGTACGAGAAGGGCGGAAAAGTATACAGTCTGGGGCAAGAATCGGGAGCGTTGACGCCCAGAGGGAGGAAGCTGGTGTTGCAGTATACCGGAGGGTCGCCGTGTGAACCACCAGAAGACAAGGACGACAAACGGAAACGAAGCCGTGGTGTTCACCAAGGCGCCGCGTACAGCAAATATTCCGACGACGAAGACGAAGATCGTGACGACGACCAGACCGATTCCGACTCCGACAAACAGAAAAACAGCAACGCATCCAAAGAGAAAATCCGCCGCAAGTCCGCAACCATCTCCTTCCTCTGCGACCGCTCCCCCGACAACCCCACCGCCGTCTCCTTCGTCGGCACCGACCCAGACGAATGCTCCTACTTTTTCGAGGTCCGCTCGCAACACGCTTGTGCCGGAGCTGAGCCACATAAACCGGGGTCTGTCGGACCAGGAGGAGTGTTTGCCATCATCTTCTTCATTGCCCTGGCGGTGTACGTCTTTGGTGGTATTTTCTACCAACGCACCGTGGTCAAGCAGAGAGGGTGGAGGCAGTTGCCCAATTACACTCTTTGGGCCGGTATCTGGAGCTTTCTCAAGGTATGGAATGCTATTTCCTCTTGGTTCGATTCTTTTGGGCCGGTGAGGGATCGGAAAGCGATGGGCATGGTTTAGTATGGAGAACGATCAAGTGCCAAGGCGTGAACTGGTGAGGGAGCAGAAGCCGGCTTTGGTTGATACCTTGTACGGGTCGACGATGCTAACTATTGGTTGCACAGGACACCTTCATCATCCTCACTTCGTCCTGCGCTCGCTTCCTGCCTATTCGTCGGGGGTACCGATCGTTGAACTCGTCGTCTCGTGGCCGATACGGGAACAACGACGACGAGAACCGGTTGATTGATCAGCTGGATGAAGAGTGGGATGATTAATCTAGAAGTGGTCTTTGTTGTAGAGATGGGATAAGTATGCTTGGAGTTCTTTTCTTCCTCTGTTGCCTTTCGGAGTTTTTTGGTCTTTCAAAACTTCTCTTCTTCCTAAGGCAGGTCCTTCTTTGACCTCTCTGTTGTATTTATCCACAACATCATTGGGCCGGCGTCCGGTGGTGTTGGGAAACCCAAAAAGCCCTCGGTTTTCGAGGCACAGCGGATAGTTCTTGGTTATAGAATTTTGTATATCTTTTCCCATCCCAGTATGCCGTCCGCTGCAGATATTAATGGACAGAGATTTTGCTGCTTCATGTTTGTCATGAACACCCCTCATTGCAAGGTCTCACGCCCTGTAATCCGGCTGCTTGTACCGGAATCACGATTTTAGCGGTGGCTTTCTTCCCTTTACCACAGCGCTATGTACGCATCTCGGCACATCCAGCTATCAACCCACCCAAGCTGCTAGGCGCATTGAAGATCTCGGATCGCAAGCCTACAATCCCGCTAGAAAGCTGTGGATATTGTTTCTGGGAAGTGGAATCATGTTTCTGTTTCAAGTTCCGTTGACAGGATGTTCGGCACAGAAGAGATAGTCAGGGGGCGAGGTCGTATTGAAGCCTACCCTGGAACTCAACACTCTACCACAACGACAAATCTCCTTTCAACATCGACCGCCAGCCAGACATTCTACGGATTATTCTTCAAGTTCTTCGAGCATTCGATGAATCTCGATAGCCCGGTTTTATATCCCAAGTTTCCATGTCTCAAATTACCACATCCCACCTCCTCTACGGTGGCCGTGTCAGTACTAAACTCGCGGTTAAAATGCCACCCTACGATCCTTGACAGCCTCCCACCGACTACTCCCAAATTGTCAACGGCACACCATCCGCCGCTTCCTGGTTTCCGGGACCGTGGCTTACCATCCCCAGACATTCCCCCACGGCACTGTCACTCCGTCTTGCCGAATTCACGATGCCAAGTAGATTAACCGCTCCATTCAAGTCCAGTCACGTTCATCCAAGTCCACCAATCCAGCAATCGTCTTCCCGAAACTTCGTCAGCAAAGATTGAAACAGCGCCGCACCGCGTTCCCGGTCGAGCCTCTTTGTGTTCCATTTGTGTGGTGTTACGGCACCAACAGCAGGCTTCAGACGTCACGAGGGCCCCCTGCTTGCCGTCCCCGAAGAGGTTGAGGATGGATGCCCGAAGCAAGATCATGGAAATGACAGGACGAGTGCTCGATGCGGACGGGACTTGGGTTCATGCTCCGGGGTTGGGACCCGGTTTGGTGGACTGACAGTGTCGTATCGCCGATCCAGTCTTTGCTCAAGTCCTAAGGACGACAGACAGGATATAAAGCACAACCACACCCACAGCCCTTCCTCTTCCCCTTCTTCTTGATCCCTCAAGACACTCCTTACGTCTCAACCACACACCTGCCCAATATGCGGTCTACCCTCCTCACCGGCCTCATCGCCGGCCTGCTTTCCCAACAAGCCGCTGCCCACGCCACCTTCCAAGCCCTCTGGGTCGACGGCGCCGATTATGGCTCGCAATGCGCTCGTGTTCCTCCTTCGAACTCTCCTGTCACTGATGTGACTAGCACATCTGTGAGATGTAACGCGGGAACTTCGCCTGTTGCGAAGAAGTGCCCTGTCAAGGCGGGAAGCACAGTCACTGTCGAGATGCATCAGGTTTGTTGTCCTTCTCCTTCTCTCATCAACCCCCTAAGGACCTTCCACGCGGAGCTGGTCATCGAATGCTGTCGTTTCCCTACCTCTCTCCTCCTTGCCCATCATCTGCCTCGGCCATACCCTCCCGTACACGCACTAACACATGCCTAGCAACCAAACGACCGCTCCTGCGCCTCCGAAGCCATCGGCGGCGCCCACTACGGTCCCGTCCTCGTCTACATGTCCAAGGTCTCCGACGCCGCCTCCGCCGACGGTTCCTCCGGCTGGTTCAAGATCTTCGAGGACACCTGGGCCAAGAACCCCTCCGGCGCCTCCGGCGACGACGACTTCTGGGGCGTCAAGGACCTCAACAAGTGCTGCGGCAAGATGCAGGTTAAGATCCCCTCGGACATCCCCGCGGGCGACTATCTCCTCCGCGCCGAGGTCATTGCTTTGCATACCGCTGGCAGTGCGGGCGGCGCGCAGTTGTACATGACTTGCTACCAGATCTCCGTTTCTGGTGGTGGCTCCGCTAGCCCAGCGACCGTTAGCTTCCCTGGCGCCTACAAGAGCTCCGACGCTGGTATCCTCGTCAACATCCACAGTGCCATGAGCACCTACGTCGCCCCCGGACCGGCTGTGTACTCGGGCGGAAGCACCAAGAAGGCCGGAAGCGGCTGCGTTGGCTGCGAGTCTACTTGCACGGTTGGCTCCGGCCCGACTGGAACTGCTTCTGCCGTTCCTGTTGCGAGCACGTCGGCTGCTGCTGGTGGTGGTGGAAGCGGTGGTGGAAGCGGTGGGTGCAGCGTTGCCAAGTACCAGCAGTGTGGTGGAACTGGTTATACTGGGTGCACATCTTGCGCTGTAAGTTTCTGAGAACTTTGACGAGTGGGATAAGAGTTGGCTTGCTAACGTGGTGATATCTAGTCCGGTTCTACCTGCAGCGCTGTTTCGCCTCCTTACTACTACCAGTGTGTCTAAACACCTCTGCACGGGGTTGCCGACACGGTTGGGGTCCCTTGGCGGGTGGTAGCAAAAGGCGAGCAAGGGAATATCGAAGTTCACCCACCTCGCAACAAAAGAATTCGCTGTACATAAGTTTTATGGGTCTTGGTCTTGGTCTCTTGCTGGCCGGGGTTGAGGCGGTACATATCCTGAATGAGAGTCGTTGAGACTTGACACTGAAGTCCCGGTATCAACGTGCTTTTGATGTTTGTGCTCAAGATGCGGTGCTGGTTTGGGACAGCTTACAGGCCTGTTTAAAGCTGCTGGTTATGTCAAGATGTGTCAAGTCCTGACAGTCTTTTTACGTCAAGTGGCACAGTTATAGCACTGGTGTGTTCATAACTGACATCGGTGGGTTGACTTGACCTGGATTTTGACCTCGCCTATCCGCCCTAGCTCATGCCCTCTCTAGTTCCCAGCAAGCACACTCTCTAATGCTTTGCTCTTTGCTTCCCGTCTTCAGATTCTTTTTCGGTTCCTCCTTGGTTTCCCATTCTTTCTTCTAGACGTTCCTTCTTGCTGTTGTTCCCTTCCGGTTCCCTCCTTCCCTTCCCTTCCCTTCCCTTCTCTTCCTTTCCCAATTTTCCTCCCCCTCCCAGGAGCTTCTTCTACCTGTGGTAGTACCACCTATCGCCGCTCGTCTCTCCCGCCTCCTGACACGCCGGACAGTACTCGTCGCTGGTCCTCCCGTCGAGGTAGGGGTCGTGATGCCAATCAGAGCTGATACAGCGAGGGCGGCTGGAGGGTCCGCACTTGAAGATGCGCTCTGCGCGCTCAAAATACCCGCGTCTGGGATAAAGTCCGCCATCGCGGCCGCGCCAGCCGCGGTTGGATTGGCATTGGTCACCGTTGAGGCAGTACTTGTATGTGTAACCGACGCGGCACATCTTGGCTCTGTGCTTGGGGTCTGGGTGGTGGTTTGGTTGGTGGTTCCAACAATTGAGCGTTTGGGTGACGATTTCAGATGTCTTTCTGGCTTTGAAGTCTTGGTTTCGCTTGCTTGTGTTCTTGTCTTTTGGTTTGGGGTGAGGAAGCAAAATCAGGGTTGTTCTGGCGAGAATTGAGGGCTTTAAATAGTTTTGGGACGTCAATTTTTCCTTTTGGACCTTGAGATCGTCCGGTCTGTGGTGGTTGTGGTGGTGAAGCATCTCATGGGATGGGTGAATGGTCCTCGCTGCGTTGGACTAATGCAGGGGGGTAGGGTGAAGTTCATCCTGCGTCAACCAGGTAGGTAAGGTTCATATCTCTATGGGTGTTTGGCGTTCATCCCGGTGCTTCTACAGCGCTTCAATGGCTTCTCAACCGCGTCACAGCGTGGGGATGACCCAGCTCCCCTAGGTACAGACCACGGAGGCAGGTTCAATGATGTTCGGACTCTGACGGACGAAAGCTGAGGTGTTTGATCATGGATCCCCGCCAGCTTACTAGGCGAACGCCGATTATTGTTCACTTTCACCTGGTTTCGCTCGAATACGATTCACCATGAATCCGTCTCTAAACCACTGGATCCACAGGGGCGGGAAGGCAGAGTTGAAATCGGATGCCAGTGCCATCTGACGCCCAGAATTATGTTACGACGAAATGTACGAGCCTTTCACAAAGAAGTTCTACCTCCATACTGGCGCAAGTACAAATCACAAACCAAGTGGTCATGATGATGGAAATATAATGATTTCAGCAACGGAGGGCAACCATTGATGGGTGATAACATGGAGAGCAGCAAGGAGACTAAGGTTCTGCACATGTGGGGAAGATGTCAACGAGAAGATAGGTAGTGTACCTCTATGTTTCGAGGCTTCAACGGGGTTGATTTGGTCACGAGTGGCACTGCTATTCTATGAGCTTCGGGGGAGAGCTCAAGTTGTCAATTTGCGCTTCTCAAACTGTTGCGAGCATGCCTCAAGTGCGACGAGGCTGTTTCTTCCATGATTTTCTTCCCTCAATGTTCTTCCCACGGTTTTCCCCTTTATGTTTTCCATTCCAGTCTTCCCACTGGTCTTCCTTTTTCCAGCCTCCTTCCTAGTTTCTGTCCGGAGCACTTTCCTCAGCCATGGTCCTCCACTGCACGTCTAGTGTCTTCTTCTTCTTCCGTGGCTCCTGGAAGCGCTCTCGCACTGAGGGCACATGTTGTCACTCTCATTGATATCTCCACCGACGTACTGCTGGCCGGAGCAACCGCTGTACCTGTACCCTGAGCATTCACGCCTGACCATGGTCTCGCGACCGTATGGTCTCACGTACGTCTCGCCGGCACGGTTGACCCAGCCATTATCGGCGACGCATCTGGCTCCTTCGGAGCAGAAGTGGAATTTGTACCAGACTTGACACATCTTGGCTGTTTCTGGTTGGTTGTGTTGTTAGTTACCTGTATGCTCTGTGTTTGGGGCTTTGACAGTGTCTTGGTCTTTACCTGTGTGCTTGGATGTGGTGTTTTGGGCCTTCTGGTTTGGGACTTCTGGTTTGGGTTGGATGGTTTGGGTTGGAGGAAAAGATTCCATCAGGGCAAAAGTTGGAGTTGTTAAATACCTACTTTTTTTTCCATCCAGCACGGTGAATTGATGAGTGGCTGTTCTTGAGAGTGAATAGCTGTCTACGTGAAGGGTCTACGGTGGGGAGAAAGTGAAGGTCATTGCAAGTGAATAGTCTCCCGTGATAGTGAACCTGAGCCCGTGTGCTTGGTAAACGGCCGCCTTTTGATTCCATTCACCACAGAACGGTAATGTTGCAGAGCATCATTCTCTTATATGGGGGCTCAGGTTGTGAGCTTGGCGGCAGAGCCTTGCCAGAACATCAGGTCAAGGCGCCTATAGAGGAGTTCTTTTACGGCAGTGAATGTATTTACTCTCTAGAGCAGGACTGTTCACTGGATTTTGAGGCCTTGATCCCCCCGCAAACGGATATCCCACTTCACCATCACTTGGTTTCCAGTACTTGGGAAAAGAAGACTAATCCTACCCGCACCCACCCTAAATCTACACGCACCCTCTTTCCCAAGTATATGGTAAGATAACTCCACGCATGGCCCTTTCTACCCGAGAGCCCATATGGCATTATTTTTTTTCTTCTTTCAGAACCCTATACGAAATTTTTGGCTTTTCAAGGGTTAACACTTGCACCTATACAAAGTACGTTGCAAAAATCGGTCGCTGCGAATGCAAATGATCGGTCAATGGTCTCTCAGAGGGTCTTTTGACTAAAAAGACGTTGGCGGTGAATTTAGGGCTTACTGTTTTACCCTACCAACTTCCAAGAAATCCATTTGCGTTGTTGGAAAGTTATTGTCAAGTGTCTTAGAAGGGGAGGGTGCGTGTAGGTTCCTTCCAGTGGCCCTTTCATCGCGCTTGCGCCAGCGGGTGTTTACACGGAGATATGCGCAATAAAGTCTCAAAACTTGGGCTCTTTGACAGGTAAAGAGATGGTTTGCAAGGGTCCTATTTCATTGAATACCTACCCTCCACACCCATCTGTGAGTATGACCCTCACCTTTCCTTCCGTTCCCTGACTCCTTCCGTAGGTTGGAAGATTCCAACAATCAATTTTAACCCATCCCGTCACTCAAGTGTAGTTTCTTGCCCGTGTCTGGTTGAATTGGTTTACCGCTTGTAGTCCTCAATCTTCCTTTCTGTGTTCTTTCATCTTTGGTGATGAGGAGTTGTGGCCTAGGCCGGTGAGTAGTGCCGACGTCGTTTAGCTTTACCAGAGTCGGCAAACAAGGCAAGTCTCCTCGCTGGTCTTGGTTTCGGAGCCAGGTCCCAAAGATCTTCTTTGGCGGCAGTCATGGCCGCGCAAAAAGTCGGAGCAATGATGAGTGCGCAGGAACTGTGCGTAGGACTTGGCGTAGGATTGGCCCTGGCAGTTGACCCAGCCGTAGCCGCCGCGGCAGCGGGGGCCTTGGGCGCAGTACTTGTATTCGGTGTAGGTGTAGCACATCTTGACTCTTTGTGATGGGGATATGGTGACCTCTTGGTCTTGCTTGTACTTGGGTGGTTTTGCAGTTTCTTCTGACCGGATGGGGATGGGGTCGATTGCTGGACGTTTGATGTAACAAGGAGCAAAAATTCATCAATGGACTTCGTTTTTATGTTGCAGTGATGCGACTGCCAAATAATGAAACCTTGAAGGTTTTCATCAGGAAGATAATGTCTCTGTGAAGGGCACTAAACGGCGAATAACAGCGGGGATGAGAAGAGGATGGTGAAGGGACCTAGGAAGATGATGGAAGGCCGGAGAGATGTGAAACCGCATTCATTTCTCAACCTGAGATGAACGGCACCACCACTATCGTTGAAGGTCAATTCACTGGTGTTAGACTGTCAGAACCTTATGCCTCGACCTTCTCCATCTGCCTGAACATCATCATAGGATCAAAGAACACTTCCACCTTCTGCAGCTGTAACTTGTCATTTACAACCGTAACTGCAATCCCCTCGATATCGATCGGTTAGAGACATGTCGTGAAACACGAATATTCTGGGGATGGAAGTCCAAAGTCCGGAACACATGTTCACAAAACGCAAGCATTCTCGCCTCGGAGCTTGAAGAATGAGCGTCTGATTGACGTCTTGGACAGCGCGCCACACTGCACCAGCCACCCCCTGAGCGCCACAGCTCCGATGTCGAGCACACTTCATGGTAGAACCACCACATCACTTTGGTATTTCAAGCTAACATGAACCAAATTGCATTCAAACTCTGTATAAGCATGCTTCGGACTCTCCAAATAACCTACGGAGAGGAGCCGCGTCTAACTCTAAGTGATGATCAAAGAAAACAAGGACGCGATACATACTACTTTGACAGGCACAAAATCACCTCCACCACCAACTTGAAGACGAGGGAAACCCCGAATCCAACAGAACCCCGAACAAAGTGTACAATGCAAGAGAAAAAAACACTTCCCCATCCCCTTCCACAAGGACGCAAAGACACATAAAAACTACAACTCAACAACAAACTTCACCCCACCGCTTCCCTCTCTCAGTTCCGCCAACGCCGGCGCAACGCTGTTCAGACCCTTGCCCGCGATTTTGACTCCTCCCGGGTGCGGAAATACAAACTTTCCTGACTCAATCAACGCCGGTAACTCTTGAAGTGCGCGCTCACCACCGGGTTGACTCAAAATCATTCTTGAAAAAACCAGCGTCGCCTTGATACCCCTGTCGGTAGGGACATCGACTTTCCGACCCGTAGCCACTTCAGCGTACAGCTTGGGTCCATCTTCGCGAAAGACGTCCCAAAATGACATGACGTTCGAGTCCTGCTCATCCTCGATGGTGGTCTTTGCCTCTGGGTCATCCTTGATGGTGGTCTTGTCTGTGTCAGCGGTAGGTTTGTCCTTCTTCTGCTGCGTCTTGAGACCGCTGTTCTCCTTCTCCCTGCCCTTCTTCTTCATTTCGACATCATCATCCGACGATGCATCCGATGGGGTAGGGGGCCCAGAGGGGCCATCATCAAGGCAAGCAGCCCCAGAAATGCAATCGAGAATGGCATCCACTCCCTTTCCGTCAGTGAGAAACCGGACCTTCTCAACAAGACCTTCAATTTCGCCACGTAAATGGGCAGTGGCTCCGCGCTCATGGAGCCCGCGGTAGGAGTCCTCGTTATTGGTGGTTGCGATGATGACAGCGTTGGGGCCGAGCGCCATGCGCAAGAGCTGGATGGCCGAACCGCCAATTCCCGATGAAGCGCCAAGGACAAGGACGGACTTGAAGCGGGAATTGTTTTCGGCGATGTCCTTCAGTTCATCGGCGCCGGTTTTCTTGGGGTCGTTGTCGATTGTCAGGGACTCAAGATGTAAGAGCGATGCGGTGTCGTCGAAGGCGGGCTTCTTGTTCGCCAGGAAGGGCAGTTGAATACCTAGCCCGCAGACAATCGCCGAGCAAGCCGTGATGTAGACCAGTCTGTATCTCATTAGCACTCTGTTGTCACATCAATACGGAGCAGGAGAAACTCACGGGACACCAGCTGCCCACTGAAAAAGCCAGCTTGCCGGCTTCCTGGTAACCCAACTCTTGTGCACACACGTCACATCCTGGAACCCACCAGCTCTTCCAAGCCAAAAGCCTTTCTCCTCTAGCTTGCTGTCTGCCTTCTCGACTGCTTCCATCAATGTTTCCCCCAGACTTTTCTTCGCCTTTCCTTTGCCTGCACTTTTCTTCCCATCACCACCTTTATCATCAGGTCCCCCAGGTCCCCTCTTCCCAGGAGGCCCACCTCTCATTCCGACCGGCCCGCTCAGCCCAAACACCGCCTGGCCAACCCTCAGCTCTTCCGCCTTCACATCCATTCCTACCAACTCAACAACACCCGCGATTTCAAACCCCAGGATTTCCGGCCATTGCTTGACCATGATCTCATGCTCCAAGTTCTTCCAGTCGATATGGTTCAGGCCGACGGCGCGGACACGGATGCAGACTTCGTTGGGGCCCGGGACGGGGTACGGATCGTCGCGCGAAATTTGAAGACTGGATGTGTAAGGAGGACCGTTGGGGCAGGGCTTAACGGCCAGAAGGCGAGAGATTAGTTGGTTTCGTTCGGTGAGTGGGAGATTGGCGGCGACGGAGGGCGGGGAGTTCATTTTGATTGATGGTAAGAGGTGGAGAGAATGTATGATGGGCTGTCGATGGTTCTGTTGCTGTGGTTTGACCGAGAACTAAAGCTGGAAAATGGGGACAAACTGATCCAAGTTGGAGTCAAAAAGTTGTGGTTGGCGTGGATCCGAGACCAAAAGAGAAAGGAGAGTAAATGGGGACATGTACGATTTATGTGCGAGAGGCGAAGCGCGCTTCGTGAGACGACTTCCATCTTTGTGCTCGCCCCTTGATTGAACTTTCTTGCCTAACGGAAGCATGGAAAGCAAGGCAGGCATTGGGGACTCAACTCTGAGAGCGAGGATGGCCAGCAAGCTTTCCCGGGACTCCTATCTGAAGAACAGATTACACCTTCGGTGAATGATCTCACGAATAAATTCATGTTCAATACACCTTCCGAAAATAATCAGAGACATCTTGCTGATTCAAAAACCCCACACAGACTCAGATTTCTGTGTTTCTGACCTCAGGAAAGGCATATGAGAGTTCTGTTACGGCATTTTCAAATTAGAGTGACCGGTATTGGACTGTCCACTTTGGGTTTCTTCGACGACTCGCGGCCTTAGGACAGACAATACGAAGAAAAGCTGGCCCACTTGCTCAATCAGAGAGGTGTTCTTGACCTACCCACCTGGCGATGAACAGATCAAGAAACAGCAACTTGCGCCTTGACAGCAAAGACAGGAACTTCCCGACCTCAGATATGTGACTTGTTTATTGCTCACTTCGATGTCTGTGTAGTGTAGGTAGGTACATACGATGACCAAAAGCCACATCGCCAAACACTTTCCACCACATTAGGGCGACTCCTGTTACGAGTCCCAATCTTCACATCTCGCAATATTGGACTTGCTCTGCTACCTAAAGAGTCACATCGCTAGGATGCAAGTCAACTGTGCAAGGGAAGAGCAGATCATGCTCGATGATGATGCCGCCACGAACCGCTCATGTGTCTTCAGCAGCCCTCGCTTCCAACTCTAGCGACGAGGAAACCAATCAATCTTCAAGCCATCAATAGCGGCAGACTCTGAGTAACCATAGCTCCAAGTCGCACACAGACCCGCACCTCCCATATCCTGATCATACTGATCTTGGCAGATTCCAACACTCGGCCACGACTGCATGTGGATAGTCCAGTCGGAGCAGCCATCAGAAACCGATCCACCGCGTTTCTGGTACTTCTCATCCGAGTCACAGCCATACATGGGCGCCCTGAACCTCTGCATGCACAGATTCTTGTCAAGTCTCACGGTGCAACCTGCCTTGGCAGTGACGCTGGTGATGACTGTGGTGCCGTTGTAGGGCCAGTAGGCAGCAGCAATGGCGCTATCCCCCCACATGATCTTGTCCAAAGCATAGCCGCCGAAGGTTCCGTCGTGACCACCCTTGCAGAAGTAGTCAATGGCACGCCAGGAAGCTCTCTCATCTGCCCACCAAGTCTCGTTATTGCAGCTCACGGCGATGGCGGTGGGATTCGGAAGTGCTGAGCTTGTCTGTGCGACGCTGAGTGTAGTAGCAGGTGCGGGCTTCACCAACTCCGTCGTGACAACAGTAGTGACAGCAGTTGTAACCGCAGTTCCCTCGACAACCATGGTAGTCGTATCAACGACAACCGACAGGACTGTAGTTGTCTCCTTCACGAGACCGGCAACAGTATTCGCGGCGACACTTTTGCCACCATCGCCATGTCCAGCAACAGCATTGCCACCAGTAACCAACATGCCCGCCCAACTATTCCAGTTGATCGTCTGTCCCCTCAGACTGTTCTTCAACCAGCAATTCGGCTTCAACGGGATGCCTGCAATGTAGCTGAAGCCCAGACACTGGTCATACTCTGCACACCACTTCGCGCACTCCTCCCAACTGTGCCTCATGCCCTCGTTGAAATTCCAGTTGGCCGCGCCGTCATAGTGATCAATACCGCATTGGAGTTGGTACACATTGTTCGTGGCATGGTCGGTCCAGAAGGTGTTGTTGTCGCGAGGGCAGGAAACGGGGGTGGCTGAGGCCGAGGGTGAGAGGGTGATAACCGGGAAGGAGTTGGAAGGAATGGGGGAAATGGGCCAGGGAATGGTGAGGGTGCTGCCACTCTCGGTGTCGCTGACGGTGGAGGTGAGGAAGGTGTTGGTAGTGGCAATGGTCGGCTGGAGAGGACCGGTGTCGGTGGGACGGGCATCGGTGGGGAGGGCTGTGACTGGAAGTGGGAGTTGTTAGCAGGCGGTCATAATAGGTCGTGGGAAGGGACTCGGAACTGGAGAATGGGAGGATAGAATGTGGCACGAAAGTGTAAACAGCCATCCTGGTGAGGCCCGGAACAGTCACACCGCGACAGGTACCTTACTCGTGAACATGAACAAACGTGAACAAGGGAGTCAGGACTGAGGAATTACTCACCAGCAGCAGAGGGTTGAACCGCAGCAACAGCCAGTCCAGCGGCGTGGACTCCGAGGCCGCCGGCAAAGGCGATCAAGCCCGCAAGAAGGTGGAAGCGCATCGTGATGATGGAACTTGACTCTTGACGCGTGTCGATCTCCGAATGAAAGAAAAGAACGAGTGGACGCCGTCGACGACCGGCTTGTGGGTAACGAACGTGAAGATAACGAGCGTGGGAGTAACAAACGTTGGAAGAGAGAAAGGTGTAGGGAGGGAGATTGATCGCGACCTGACTCTCTTATGGAAGTTGAGAACGAAGGTTGGAGGGGGGAAAAGGCCGCGGGAGAAAACGAGGGGAGGAGCGCGTTGGTCCGAGGAAATGACTGAGGGACGAGGAGATGGAAGCCTGAGGGGAAGCTGAGAGGGAAGTGACAAACGCGTCTTGCAGTTGCCTCGAGCGGTCGTTGGCGTGTAATCTCGGGTCCGAAGAACGGACTATTGTCCGATGACGAGTACTTGATGGCGGGAGGAAGGAGCGTCAGGAAAGGAAAGGCAAACGATTTGACTCCACATGCCTTGGAAAGTGGAAATACTGGAAGGTGCGATGATTGATAGCAGTGGCCTCAGCGTGGGTCTCGGCGGTTGGCCTTCAAGGTCCTCACATGATTCGAAACGGCAAATGGTAAGAGCATATCGCGTTGGCGTCGGAGTCCAAGCTCGGTATGTGAGTGTAAGTCAACAGCAGTCATTGCTATCAAGCGATCACCAGACAATGGTAGTCGAAATGGGCAAATAGGGTCGCTTACTGTGTACCTCGCATGGTCCGGTATTTTAGCCACTGGACAAAAGAGAATCTTTAGAGGCAGGGGGGCAGATGGCAGACAGGAGAAACAAGTAGGACAGCTAATGAAGAAACTCGCGAGAATAACAGCAACAGTTAATTGTACTATGCAAAGACAAACACGGAATCATGGTATTCTCTCATAGGTGTCCTTCAACAGCCACATCACCATACCTCCATCGGTCTCACCATTCAAGGAAGAACCTCCTCAAGATGCAACTTCCTCGAGCTTGGCCCGACGTACAGCTTCTTCGGATACTCAGTAACCACCCAATCCTGCTTCTCCGTGTCCCATGAGCTCACATCCCTCCTCGTCAGCACCGCCCTAAACTGCACCTTCTCCCCAGGATCAACCCTAAGTCTGTCAAACCCTCTCAACACCACCTTCGGATCCTCCGGCCCTCCGAGGTTCACGTACAACTGCGGTACTTCATCGCCCGCCACTTTCCCAGTGTTGGTGATATCCGCCGTGACGGTATACATGATGTCGTAAAGAGCAGGGTTTCCACCGGGGTGATGATGGCCGGATGAGCGAAGCAACGGCTGCGCCGACCCATCGCTGGTCTTGGGCGGCAAGAACTCCTCGGCCGTCTGGCCGTAGTGGGCATCGCCGCTGGAAGCAGACATGTCGGTGCTGTTAAGGTAGGGGTAGACGAACTGGTAGATGTAGGGGAACTCTTCGGAAGGGAATACGTAGTCTTCCACGTTATCAGAGAAGTTACCAAACGTGGGCGCTTGTTCCGTCTGCCCCGTGGTGGGGGTGTACTCGCCGACTTCGTGCTTCTCGATCTTCAAGTTGCTGTACTCAAAGGTGGTATAGCTCAATCCGTACCCAAACTCGTAAAGGACAGGGGCATCGGCCTTGTCGAAGTGGCGGTAATCGATGAAGACCCCTTCGGTGTAGTCTAGCTGAGGAGCTTCGTTCCCGTTGTTCGGCTCATAGAGAACATCGGTGCCGTAGCTTTCGCGCGTGGCGCCCCAGGTGAAGGGAGTGCGGCCAGATGGGTTGACTCTGCCATACAAGACATCGGTGATGGAGTTGCCGCTCTCCTGACCGGGCATACCGGCCCAGAGGATGGCGGTGATGTTGGGGTTGTCGTACCATTCCGTGAGCAAGACGGGACCGGGCGTGTGGATGACGACAATGGTGTTGTTACACCAGCTCGAAACGTTCTTGACCAGCGCGTCGCCCTCCTTCCAGAGGGTGAGGTTCAGGCGGTCACCTTCATTGCCCTCAACGTTGATGTAGCCTTCACCAGAGTTGGCGTTGACAAAGACAATAGCCGTAGCGTCCTGCTGGGAAACCAGAGCCTTGATCTCCTTTGGGGCATGGTTCCTCAAGATACTCTCGTAGCGAGACCCATCCTGAACAGCGCGGGCCTGCAGGGCTTGGTCGGGTGTCACAAGATAAGGGAAGTTGCCGGTGCCGGAACCCCAGCCAATACCCATGGTACCATTGTTACATCCACGGTCGGAGCATGCGTTTGCCCCAAGGGGGTTCGGCCCAGCGTCCTCACCAATGACAGCCAGGAACTTGGGCTTGTCCAGGGGAAGGGAACCGGTGTTCTTCAACAGCACTGTTCCGCGAGCCGCGATCTCCCTAATAAGGCTTCCGTGGTCGTCCTGAACGTCAACATGCCAGTTGATCTGCTGATAATCCTTGCCGGCGGCCCAGTGCAGCGGGCCATACGTGTCGAGGCTCCAGAAGGAGAAGTTGATGGGCTCTTGGTCTTCGACGGTTTGACCGACCTTGAAGAAAGCAGCCATGATACGCATGGCCATGTCGTCAATGCGCCACTGTGGGAGGGTTCCATTGAGGACGGCAAGGGTGAGGTTGGTTCCCCAGTAGCTGCGCCCGCTGTTGAAGTGGGTGTCTCCGGGCATGCTCATGTCGAGACCGGCAGCAGCGCTCGCGACACCAGTGTGCTGGGCTTGCCAATCGCTCATGACAAAGCCCTGGAATCCGTTCTCCTGCTTGAGCAGGTTGTTGAGGAGCTTCGAGTTCTGGCAGCCGTACGAGTTGTTGGCCTGGGTGTAGACGCACATGACGGAGCCTACACCAGCCCTGATGGCATCAACGAAAGGCCAGACGTACATCTCGTGCATGGTCTTGTCATCAATGTTGGAGGACAGAGTCTCGGAGATGTTGTATCCATAGCCCTGTGCCTCTCCAACCTGTCTGAAATGTTCTTGTTCGTTGCCGACAAAGTGCTTGGCGCAGGCAACGACACCAGCGTCCTGTATTCCCCTGACGGTCTCGGCCATGGCGATACCGGTAAGGACAGGGTCGGGAGAGAACCCTTCCCAGTTACGGCCGCCTTCGGGGGCACGGCCGAGGGGACCGGCAACAGGTCCGAGCAGAACCGTGACTCCCTTTCCCTTGGCTTCCTTGCCCAAAGCATATCCGCGTCTGTACATGAGACCTCGATCGAACGTAGCGGCGGTTGTCACTCCGGCGGGGAAGACTGAGTTGTAATCGGTGCCACGGATGGCCAAGGGGGCATCTTGCATGCACATGCTCTTTAGGCCGAGTCGAGGGATGGCGCCGGTCTGGCCTACGCATTGTTCAGCGCCCCAACTGTGTGTCTATCTGTTAGCTTTGTTTGACGGTGCATATGGTATTGGATGCACTTCGTGGGCCACGTACCCGATACCGGTTGTCAGATTGACCTTTTCAATCAGGGTCAACTGGGACACAAAGGCCTTTGCCTTTTCGTAGGCGTCTTCCCAGCCGATGGCCTTGGAGTCCATCCATGGTGATGGATAATGGGGTTCCGAGTAGGCAAGCGACCTCTTGTTGAGCTGTGTTGACGGGTCTATGTCAGCAAATGGAAGCGAGGCCCCCAAGACTGTTTGTATAGACAGCCATGGGACGGCGTATCTGAGATGCATGTCTGGCAGGGAGGGTTGGGCCGATCACACAGAGTGTGAGATGAACGGTCAATCTGGATAAAATGGAAACGTGCAGATGTTTGGTAGCACTACTATGGGATGCAGTGGTACTGTGTTGTGATGATCCAGCAAGCTGGAAACGGGATCGAGGAAGATCTGGACAAAGGAAGCGGGAAGAATGGGACGGGTAGGGCCGATGATATATCTCGAAGCTTACCTGTTGATGGGAAGGTTGGACCGGCTCGGGCGCAGCCAGGGCGAGATTGCCGCTCGCCAGCAAGGCAAGCGGAATGGCGAACTTCATGGCGAGATGTTATGGTGTGGACTTTGACCCCTTTTTCTCACCAGACACAACACTGACACTTCAGTAGGAAAGGTCCTTTGTGTGATGGAACAGTTCAGACACGGCCGATGAAGATGGCACCGAGTCGTGCGGGGGAGAGGACCGATATATACAGACGGATCGACAACATTGACCCCTGGCAATCCCCCGTCCTTCTGTTGTGCCTGTTTACATGAATGATGCTGTGGATGACGGGTGGATGGTCGGATGGGTCTCAGACATGCGGTCGAGTTGTACACCGAACCTGGATCAACAAGGGGTAGATGCGGTGTTCGGTGTCTGTGGTCTTCCCCGGTCCATGTTCTTGACCGTCGTCACTTGTTCGGAGGGTAGGGTTGCCATGTTGGAGTGGGCATCGCAGAGTCGCAGCGCGTGGGGGATGATCTTGATTCCATCATTGCGGGGAAGAGAGAAAGGTCGCGAGAATCTTGATCCGGTCAACGAGAGTGTCGGCGATTGGCGATTGAGCGGTGGGCGACAGACATTTCCAGTGCCAAGGGCAGCAGATGTTGGAAAAGGGCCGATCAGGCTTGCGATATTAGTCAGGAGGTTGGAAAAGTAAAGAAAGAGTGAAAGCACTCTTCCGGTCAGGCACCAAGTCGAGGAGCCGGAAGCGCGCAACAAAGAATTGGCGGACCACGGCAGAAAATCGCATTGGAACTATCGTTGGGTTGAGGTCATCGAATGCATGTGCGACCGCTTCCAGTTGGTCGGGTGCGGGGATGTGGGGACTTGTGGAGAATGGGATCGACTGCCGATTCTAGGTTCCCGTCATCCCGGGCCGTCAACCGGGCAAGAACTCCAAACTTCTTTAGACACTCCGTCCGTGATCCTTCAGTTTTATGTTGCGATCAATCAACAGCTCATGGCATGGAACTACGAAGTCAATGGAGTCTTGTCTGATATTTCAAACTCGAGGTATCTTCTGCGTAGGATATATCCCACCGAGCCCAATCTCCCCGAACCAAAAATAAGCTTTGGGGACTTCGATTGAGCTCCATTTGCCGTGGTGGGGCACAAACAAGTGGCCTGTGCCATCCTAGTCAGCACCTTGACTGCTCGACAGGCACACACAGGCTAGGCAAAACTTCGGAATCTTTCTCCATTCAATCGCCTGCTGTCGTTGATCTTGAATTGATCTTTCTTCCGGACAACATCTCGAGTCCCTGGTTTCCAGAACGACAACCCATTGACCGGTGAGCCCATTGCTTTGCGAGGAGCAAATGGTAAATGAGAGACGAGACTACAGTCTACAATCAATCGCTTTGCAAAGGGGAGATGAAATGTCGCTGATCGGAATTACCACTATCGACGGCAGCAGGCAATTTACTTTGTGCCACCCACCACCAGAGAAAGCTTGGGAGCTCACGAGGCAGATGCTGGGGTAAACCGTAAGATGTCGCTTCTTCATCACTCACTCTTTCTTGACTGTATTTACTTAGACCGATTCCTCCTCTTCATTGGCCATTCAGCCTCCAATTTCGCCGATAAAGGAAGCTCCTTAAAAAAACACCAGTGCCGGTTCTTTCTTGACCGTTTCCATGATGACATCGTTGTCTCCCCGCAACCTGCACCCCAACGTTACCCCACACGAAAGGTCGAATGGGACTTGCATTTCAATGTTGCATTTCCGTAATTCCGTCCTCATCAAAATCCTCCCATCACACGGGAACCTTCAACCGTTCTTTTCTCCTCTTTCCAACGCCTTGGATTGGGATTGGTCCTGGTGGTTACATGCATCGGATGCAACATTGCTTCGGTCTACAAGGGGTTGCCTGTGATGGTGAGACCTGACCAGCGTCGGGTCACAACGACGGATAAACTGCTGTGATACCCTGGCAATGTTCTCTCGCAGCTTTCACGCTGAGGATATTCGTTCAATTTTGGGTTCTGAGTGGGATTGAAGCTGCACAGGAAGGTTTCCAGGTAATGAGCAATATGAGTCGCACTCGTTCTGTTTCGAGTCTGCGCAAGTGTAATCGCAGCTCGGAGTTTCGATATCGCGTCCAGTCGCTTCACCCAACAAACTCGAGTAATGAGGGTGCATGTTCAAAAAAACTACATCCACGCCTTTCAAGGCAGTGTACTTTATGGGAAAAAATTCAATGCTCAACAAAGCCATCATGTCATTGCCCTTCATCAGCACAACAGAAACCAAGAGTGGGACTTGACAGTGGAGTCACGACGGCAAAATGGCAAAAAGAGAAATTGGATGACCCCAACCCGATTTGAACGGATAACCTTTCGATCTGGAGTCGAACGCGCTACCGTTGCGCCATGAGGCCTTTGTTGAAGAGATTGTCTTGGTGATTGACTTACATTGGAAATTCGAACAACGCCGTTGAGGAGAGATGGACCATGGTATCGCTAGTCACCGTAGACACTCGCATGTTTCGGGACGAGCAAGGATGGAAGCAAAACCCAGAAAGGTCCAGATGGAAGACAAATGGACGAAAAGCGTGAGGAATGCCATATGCCATCAACTGTCAAGCAGGAAAACATTTCTAGGA
This sequence comes from Neurospora sp. CHS-2018a, assembly GCA_009802275.1. Classification (NCBI taxonomy): domain Eukaryota; kingdom Fungi; phylum Ascomycota; class Sordariomycetes; order Sordariales; family Sordariaceae; genus Neurospora; species Neurospora sp. CHS-2018a. The sequence continues at coordinate 109,188 of RAKG01000064.1, forward strand.
TCCTGTCAGTTGTCGATCGCTGATATTTGCCTGAGGCAAGTTACACTCACCAGAACATTCATCGCAGTGTTTGCATCAAAGCTTCTACTCTTTATGAGTCAATCAACCATAACCGCAATAGATCTAAGTCAAACGTCAATCTGTGATATTTCGTGGAAACATGTACCTAGTGTCATATGAAATGACACACTTTCATCCTCTTCGTCCTTCATCCATGTCAACATTTCCCTTCACTAGGCTATACTCACTCTCAGGAACATCCATAGTTAGTCAAAGAGAAGATCCTGGTGGAATCTATTTAACTGCAATCTCAGGCAGAACCAACCGCGCCCTCTACAGTTCCTGCGACAGAACTACACCTATCTACACTTCTAACACACATTCATAGAGGCAAAATGTGCCATTGGTACATCGAATACAGATTCTGCTCCCAAGGCCCCCACTGCCTCGGCAACTACGGCTGGGCCAACGCTTCCAGTCAGCTCTATGTCCGGCCTTACGCTTCCATTCGCCGTGATCACCCGTGCGAGCAGTCCAGCAGAAGAGGCGGATGTGGACAATCGACGCGTTTGGCGCCGGGGTCCGATATCAAGACAAGTGACCAGTTGTGCGGATCCTGTAGGGGTGATGTGCCAAAGACGGTTGCGGGGAAGAAGAATGACGGCGATGGCAGGAAGGGGGATGGGGATAAGATGGAGGTGGATGATGATGTGGAAGAGGTGGGGAGGGGATGGCAGGGGCAGGGCACAGGAGGAAAAGGGGGAAAAGGGAAGGGAAAGAGAGGAGTGTCATTGGAGAGGAACGGCGAGGGAGAAGATGGAAGTGAAGGCAGTGAGAAGAAAAAAATGAGAGGAGGTTGAGGGAGTTAATGGGTCTGGGATCGCCGGCTCAATCAGAATCGGAACATGAGATAACGTTACCCAGATTCTTGATAACTGCAGCTTCATTCTTGGATGAAGGGAATGATGAATCTGAGACGATACTATGTGCGTTATTCGATTCTCTCCATGTTGCTATTGAAGCATGATGCGGTCAGTTCTTGGTTCGGATGGTTCACATGCCTGCTATGTATATGGACTCGACCTCTAAGACTGCTGAGCTGAAGTAGGTAGATATAATCGCCGTTGAGGTTACATCTTAGCAGAAATAGCCGAGTGAAGGAGAGATTCACCAACGTAGCTCTTATGGGTACCTCAAGTATCTGAAGCAAACATGAGACGATGTCGTGCTTGTCAAAAGAAGATGCAGCCGGCGATTCAAGTGAATGGCTCTTTGCCCATGCAGGTTCTTCACTGCCGGCCGAGACGGGATGCTTTCCGCTTGCTCGATGCCTGTCCGCCCGGAAGATGCACATGCGTACAGCGACAGGCAGCTGTAAGGTCTCGTTGACAACAAAAGTTGCTCGGGCCACAGGGTTTTTCGCTTTTGTACTCACACAACTAACCGATCCGAGCCACCCTCCTCGACGATTACATATCGACGATTTAAGACCCTTTCTACGAACCAGTCCTTTACCACGACAGAACCATGTTGCCTACCAACCTCATCGGTATCTACGCCGAGTACAAGCGGGACACCAATGCGATCGCTTCATGGCTGGCCTCGAGCGCCAGAATATGCGGATACCCTACTGAGAAACTGTCTCTCGGTTCCTGGGATCTGTACCCATCTACAGAGGCAGCGAAGCCAGCAGGACGCTTGAAGGGGAAGGCACGGCAACAAGCCAAGCAAGCGACTACCTCTTCTGCGACCCCTACTACGCCAAAACCATATACACTGGCGGTTGCCGACTTCGTGCCGCTAGCTGAATTCATCGTGGGGTCCAAGAAGCCGGCCATCTCTGTGTCTCCCGCCGTGGTTTCTGTTCTCAACCGTGCAATTTCTGCGCGTTCGAACTTCGGACAGCTTCTGGGAAAGCAGCAAGACATTGTACTCGATCCACACAGTGTTGGCACCCATCAACACTTTATTGGAATCTTGGAGAAGGTCCGGAAGATCCTCCTATCGAAGGTGCCACCCGCGACTCCTACCGCCGACGAGGTGAATGGGGCCCAAGACCTGTCAAATCGATTCGGCCATCTTGAGATTCAGCAACCATCTCTAAACGTCGTCAACGCAGAGCCCAGAAGACAAAAGCCCGAGCAGACGGACGATTCCTCTGCCACGAAGGACATAACCGAATATATGGCCGAAGAACCCTCCTCTCGCTCTGATGCACTCGCTGCCTACTGCATGCTACTTCAGGATGTCACAACCATCCGCGAAGCTATTATGGACATCTGGACGGGCGTCCGCGACGGCACCAACGACTATGTCGCTGCAGCCATGGCCACAGACGCCGCCGTCGGCATGATTCGAGACATCGAGGACACCGTCAGTAGCGTGATGAAGCCCCATGGAGGGATCTTATACATCATGCGGCTGTTTCACATCATCCAATGCCGAACTCGTGGCATCGATATGGCAACCGTCAACAGCAACTTCGAAGATCGTGAACGGTTACGCCACGATACGTACGACCTGGCGCTGCACAACTTCATGCTTCCAAGCGTGATTTTGGAAAAAATCCTAAATACCCTCGCCACGGACAAGATGGGTTGTTGCCTCTCTCTACTCGATTACAGTGACGAGGACACGATCTATGGAGTCGGGTGGGACAAAGACACCAGCTGGTTGAGCCTTTGCATCTCGGAGTGTACGGTGCTCGTGGAATGCCTTGAAGACCAGAGCAGCTATCCGGCGAGGGATATGTTCGTTCAGGGAGTTCAGGAGATGATGAGCGCGCAAGAGATATCATTTTACGCAATCATCGCAGCCCAACTCAACCTGGATATTCACCATGTCTTGGGGAAGAAGACGGAGGATGTTACAAGGGAAGCTCTGAGGGAACTCTCTGAGATGAAGAAGGACGCGTCGAGCTTCCTCGACTGCCATGGCGAGGACACTTATCTCAGGCATCAACTGAAGCTTCTGAATTACGTTCTCTCAGATCCTGCCAAGCAGATGAAGGATATGTCCCAGGAGCCCGATGTGCCGGTAGCCAAAGCTCACCAGACATTGGAGCTTTTACCCGTCTTGACCGGCGTAATGGTTCACCAATTCCGAGTAGCCATCTACCAGTTTGCAATCGGGGCTGCAAGCGGGTGGGGGTCAATCCAATATGCGGCACAGCTCTACCATGCCCTCCGAACAGAAAGCCTGGTCAAGGCAGAGTGGCCAGACCTAGACCATGCCCGGAAAATGCTAGGCCAGTCAAGCTTCTACGTGGGCGGTCTTCCCAAGAACATTCCGGAGTACATGTCAAAGTTCTTTCTCCAAGCAGGCCTGTCTCCGGCGGCAAAGGCCAGACAAGGTCGAAGCAAGAAGACGAGCAAGAGACAAGCTCGGGAAGCGGATAAGTCGCAGTACACTACGGCAGGACCACGAATCATCGCGAACGGGGATGACCGCCTTCCTTTGTCCAAGAAGTTCATAAAGCTGTATGAGTCGAGATGGAAAACGGAGATGGAGGCGTGGTCGAGGGAGCTTTTGCGGGATATCATTGCGGCCGTAAGCGTCGAGCCCGTTACCATCAGCAAGAGTGAAGATGATTCGAGGTCTTCAAACAACCAGGAGGAAGAGAGTGACTCGCGGCTCCGATGCGTACTCTTGAAGCTCACTGAAACTTTGCATGACGAATCGCGCAGTCTTTGCTTCCCTGTGCTCAAACTGCACCAAACCTCTTGGGAGTTCCTGACAACCGTCCGGGAAACATGTGGTCCTATGCTGCGCGCATACTTTCGCGAGCCCGATTTTGAAGATGACGAGGTGACCTGGTTCATCACTGGATACATCTTCTCGGCAGCGTGCAGAGCGGACGACAAGAACCGCATTGGCTTGCCCCTGAAGCAGAGTCCCGACTTGAGGCCATTGAAGGTGGCGGGTGAGGTCTGTGCGAGATTGTTGACCAGCAAGAAGGATTTCGGGACGAGAGCTCTCCGGTGGATGGAAGGCATTGGGCATGATGCACGAGAACAAGAGGTTGAAGATGCACGTGTCGAGGACAAGGATATCGAGGACATTGGTCTCAGCGATTTTTTTACAGGTCCTGACGCTACAGATCCCGAGCATACGGGCCCCGAAGACCGAAAAAATGAGGATACAGAAGCCGAGGATGCAGGCGTGGAGGATACAAGTGTCGAGTATACAGCGGTTGATACAAATCAGGTTCAAGGTGAAGGTACAAGAAACCCGGGTGTAGACATTGCGGCCCCAGATATCAAGGAAAGCCTGTCTGCAGATGTAACACCAGTAGATAGAGATGCGGAATATGGATAGAAGGAGACTCCCTGATATGAACGAAAACCAAATTTCCTGAAACGATGTAACTGGGTTAGGTGTACCGCAAGATGAAGCCCAAGGGATGTTCAAGAGTGTCTTCTATGCCCCATGTGTCCCAATCCGTCTTCACTGGAAGATGTCGTTCTGTGCACCAACCGCATAACCGGTAGTCGGGTTATATCCGGGAAAAATGCCGGGCGCTGTCACGATGTTGTTGCCATCGAGCTCTGAAGATCATACGGTCAGCACTTCGATCTTCCGACACCCGGACTCTGCAGTGAACTTACGATGCCACGCAATCATCTGCTTTGCTCCCTTCACGCACTTGGTCGAATCATCGCCGCAATAGACGGGTGGCCTCGGTGTTGAAAGCTTCTTGGTTGAAGTGCTGCCAGTGACTTGGCACTTGTAGTTCTGCATGTACATATTCGGTTGACCGCCTTGACAAACTGTGTGTTAGCTGACGAGCCCAGAGACTGGATCAAAAGGTAACTCACAGCCCTTGGGTACCCAAAGCCAGGCGCAGTAGCAGCCTCCAGGTGGGCAAGGCGGGAGGTCCTTAGGGACTTGGTAGGTTGCCAGTCTTCTGAAGGGAGTATGTTCCAGGGTCGTGAACACTACCAAGTTGTCCAACCGAACGTTCGCAATGTCGCTCTCATAAGAGATCGCCCACGCCGTGCCAGCAGCAGTTGTCTCATTATGGGTGTGCAAAGCTCCGCCTTCCTTATCGGGGTTGTCCGACAGACATCCCTCACCCACATCCGGGCCATGCCAGTCATCCGGGTGGTTGCCGCCGTCAGGCCAGGCAGTCGTACGAGAACCTCCCCATGAGAGAGTGGTGAAGGCCTGGTTGACTGCTAACTCGACCGTAAACGAGCCACCGGCAGGGAGGTTGAGGTATTCTCCGGCAGGGGGGGGCGCAAGGTTGCACCCGCGATCGGCCTGCATCCACCACTGGGAGAAGGGAAGGTTATAAAGAGGATTGACGGCGATGTTGGTGTCTTGATCGTTTACAGCCGGATTGTTACCACCCTTTAAAGACAGAAAGTCAGTATCAGGAGAGGACGGGCAATGCGTTGAGAGATGGACCATGGACTTACACGGCAGAACATGCCCGGCGCGAACGCCGCGACATGGGCGTAAGCGGAGCTCGCAAGAGAGGCGAAGACAAAGGCTGTCGTAAACATCGTGGTTACAGCAGGATTGCTCGAGTTGAGGTTCCATGGCCTTCAAACTCCCAGGACAGAGGCCGGCTTCTTATAGTTGACCTTCTTGCGAGGAGGTGCTTAAAAGTGCAATTACACGGTGGAAATGCTCTGTGGCCCCCAGCTGTTACTCTGTTAGTACCTTATTCAGCGCCAGCTTATATTCAACGAGGCTGACACAGACTATTGAGGGGCTTACTCACCAGTGATTACCTATATGTGCGTTACAGTCTTATTACTGCATGTCTCATGTTTCAGACCCCGGGGGTGAGGTGGTGTTGTTGGAAAACCGTGACCCTGTAATCTTGTTGACATTGCCCCCGTTTCGTCCAGCCAAGCGCCGACTGACTCAAGATGTTGCATTGTGTGAGGCCATGGTTGAAGAATTCTGGCTCTTTGAAGAGGAAAACGCAGAGTCGAAAGAATACCCAACAGTCGCTCACCGCGGCGTTCCTGCTGACAGATCGCAGATAGCTGAAGGGGTCGCTTACTCACGAGTCGTCAACGTGAGCACATGCAGTTTTCATGTTGCCGTTTTCAGGCGCTACAGTGATGCCTGTTGGTAAAATGGCGGGGCATTCGTCTCAGGCCTGAGCGACAGAAAGGAACATATGCGCAATCCTCATATCGAGCAATATCGAATGATTGACGACAGGAAAAATAAACGGAAGAAACATATAAAAGTCAAATGGGAACATGGGCTGGAAATGATTGCTGGCGGAGAGAATCGATGTCGTTGGGAGTTGACATCACGTAGGACCAGAAGCTAGCGGCACAATGACAGGCGGGGTTCAGTTGCCTGCCGGGTGCTTGCCGGATCATCTCGTGCCAAACTTCCCCGCGTCTTCAACTTCTTCTTCCTTTTCCCTTCCCAGACGCACATCAACGGACAAACTCGACAACCCGATGCATTCCATCTGCTATAGTCAATACATGAGATCCAAGTTCACCGGAAGCGACAATTCGAAACGAGTGGCAGCGCTCAAGCTCCCCTCCATGGAGGCGACCACGGACACAGCTAGTAGACCGACACGCAGACACTATCAAGACAGCACTACGATGCCACACATACAATTTTCCGTCGACGGTTGAGCCCGTGCACATGGGATTTCCCTTTGTTTGGCTAAGATATCCGAACGCTTTGTCTTCGATACAACCCTCCATCGATCTTTGTTTACCCGTCCGTCCCCCCTTCCGCAATCTCGCCTCGCCCCGCACTCAATGCTTTCCCACGTTTTCCCCCGGATTGCATCGTCGCTTCTGTGGCTGACCTTGTGGGAACAGAATACCGTAGGTCCGTAGGACCAATGCCATGATTCGGACGAACGACGATAGCAAGTTGCGAGGCCCATACAATGCGATCAAAACCAGATAGACACGACAGCCTTCTCAAACCGAAAGCGAGCCATGACGGGCATCCGTAAATCTCCATTCTCCGCGTTTGCGACACGATCTCCGATCACAGTCTATACCCCTGCCGCACCGCTCGTTAGTCGCACTATACGGATGGCCCAGCCAAACATCATGTACAACCACACAATAGCCGGCTTCGTACACTGCGCTATACTACGTCCCGCCACTTTCACAGCACCTGCGTAACCGATATTGGATATCTGAGCGATGACGATCTGCTTGGCCATCATGTTAGCCTCCAAATAGCCGCTCAGATGGTTAGCTTTTGCCCATGTTCAAAGCAACGCACTGCCCTACGTGGCTGGCTTCCTCGAGTGTTCGCTTGCGGCTATTGCATAGGCAGTCAACCTTGGCTTTTCCCAGGTTTCTGCCGCTGGAACCGTGGGGCGGGGAAAAAGTTGGTGATGAAAACGTTGTCGACGCCCTCGAAGATGGAGAGTTTGGCCATCTCCTCAGCCCTCTATACCCCGACTGTCCAGGAGCATCATGGTTATTCTTCGACATCTTACAGCCCACCTGGTGGCAGGCTTGGCCTTCACCGGAACCGTCCTGGCAAGCCCTTTCAGCCATGCTGCCCGTGATGCCGATATCGCCACCGGCTTCGTCTCCGAGCTCACACAGAACATCACGGCCGTTCACCAAGAGCAGCAGCAAACACAGAAGCGCGGTCTTGTTTGCAGCCAGTCATCGTCCCTCACGGTTGATGTAGGCTATGCCAAGTACCAAGGCCAACAAAACCCCGCTACCGGCGTGAACGTTTGGAAAGGGTAAGAAGCACCAGTCCTACTTCGATCTCTGAATCCGTGCTTGTTTACTGACAGCGCATGGCTAGAATCCGTTATGCAACTGCAGCAAGATGGCAACCGCCGCGTCTCCCGCCGCTACAACCCAATGCCCCGGTTACCCAAGCGACGGAACAGAGTGCTCAGTGCCCGAATGCCTACCCATCTGTGGGCGGTTTACCTCCCGTTGAAGGCGACGAGGACTGTCTTTTCCTCAACGTCTATGCCCCTGCCAACGCGCAGAACCTCCCTGTCCTTGTTTGGATTCACGGTGGCGGATACGGCTTCGGAAACAACGTTCAGGACATGACCGAGATCATCAACGCGAACAACAAGGGCTTCATTGTTGTCTCCATTCAGTACCGCCTCGGCGCCTTTGGCTTCCTCGCCTCGCAAGAAGTAAAGAACAAGGGTGTCGTCAACGCTGGTCTTCTTGATCAAGCCTTTGCTCTCGCATGGGTCAAGTTGTTCATCTGCAAGTTTGGCGGTAACCCACTAGCCGTCACAATCTCGGGCGAGTCTGCCGGCGCCAGCTCCGTCATGTATCACAACCTTGCCGTCAACGGTGCTCTGGGCCCCCTTCTGTTCGACAAGTCCATTGCCCACTCGCCCTACCTCCCCTTCCAGTACAACTACAACGATGCCACCACTACCTCTAGGTACTATGCCTTCTCTCAGGCTGCCGGCTGCCCCAGCAGTGGGAACGTGTTCGCCTGCCTTCAGAGCAAGGACTCGGCCACGCTACAACAAGCTAACTACGTCGTCACCAACCAAGCGCCATACGGCTACTGGGCTTTTTACCCCGTCACCGACTACGCCTACATCATGAGCCTGGCCAGCCAGCAGCTCACCGCCAAGCAAGTCAGCGGCGAGAAGCTTCTCGTCGGGTTCAACGCTAACGAAGGTCCTCTGTTTGTCCTCAACAACATCGACACCGAGTCGCAGCTCGTCGACTGGCTCAAGATCGAGTTCCCCAACCTGTCTGCAACCCAAATCAACTCCATTCTTGCCGCCAATCCTAATAGCAGCCGCACCAACCGCGCGGGACCCTTCTTTGAAAGCAACGGTCTTTCCGGCCCCAACGCCCTGAACATGTCCGGAGGTGCCAACGGCCAACAACAGCGCGGCTACAACATCTACGCCGAAGCCACCTTTGTCTGCCCAGCCTACTGGTTTGCCTCTGCCTTCACCGGCTCCAGCGCCAAGAAGGCCTACACATACCAATACTCCGTCCCCTTTGCCTGGCACGGCACCGACATCGCCGGCTACTTTGGTCCGCAAACCGAGAACCAGTCTAACGACTTCGTTCTTGCCTTCCGCCACATCTGGGGCAACTTTATCATAACTGGTAACCCGTCCATCACCAGCCTGCTTGCCAACGGGCAGTCAACGGGGAATACGAGCGCACATCCTGTTGCGACTTGGCCGGCTTGGAGCGAGAGTGCTCCGAAGTTGGCGAACCTAAATGAGACGGGTGGTGTGCAGTACCAAGCGCCCATGCAGTGGGGAGTCAATGTGACGCAGTCCAAGGGGCCTGGTTTGAAGAATGCTATTGCCGTCGTGGATGCCAACTCGTGGGAGGGAGGGAGAGGGCAGAGGTGCGCCTTCTGGAAGCAATTGGCTCCTAGCATTCCCGCGTAGATGACTGGATGGTGATGACTTGGGAGGGGACGACGGCTTGGATGTGTCCGTTATCGACCTCTTGCCTCTTATCTCTATGCCAGCTCAATACAATGCTTTTGTCCATGCTCTATCTTGTCCTTTGCTCTTTCGTGCCCATCATGCCCGTATGTCATGTCTATGCCTTGCAGCCCAGTATTCCCGTCGCAAAATCTTGCACAGTCGTTTCCGCACATCCATAGCAGTTGCACAGCTGCTCCCATTGATTGAGTTAGCCAAGCTCGCGGAGAGATGGTCACTTGGATGCCAAACACTTGCCTTCCTCTCAGCAACAACAGAGTCGTCAACATCCACGCATCTCAAGACAGTCGGGATGTCTCCTAAGGGAACATAGGCGGCGAAGCAAGCGTTTGCGGTTATGACTTCTCGGCATTCGTTAGACCAGGAGTCGCAGGGTGGTTCTGCTCTTGGTGGTAGAGCATTAGGCGATAGGGAGGTGGGTACTGCTGCTGCTAGGCTAGCTAGAATAGGGAAGGCGACGAGGATATATTTGAGTAATATAACGTTGATCGATAATGTAATGCTTGAGGGTAACGAATAGTCTAGGTTGTAGGTACCTACCGATTATGCTCCGAACGACAATAGCGGGATGAGGACATGTTAGCTTATATGTCGCAACATCGGTCCTTGTTAAGACTATAGCGGCAATCTGCTACAGGCTCGAAATGTTAGATATACGATAGTGTTTAGATAGAACGGGATGTTAATTTGAAGTAATTTATCGCAAACTATTATGCCGGCCGGATATATAGACAACTCTCGTTACTAGGTTCGTAAGTCTTTAAAATAGTACATAGTAGAAAGCCTTTGGATAAAGATGACGATTAATATATTATTATAGGGTTAGCCTTATAACGGCTCAACGTATATAATAGACTTTATAGTATTAAGCTATAGATAAGGCTATAAATGAGCCTTATCGCCGTTATTACTACGCTAGTCGTACTAACTCTATAACGTTTATAAGATTGTTGTAAGCTACTAGCTAATTAGCTATTAGGTACTTAAGTATAAGTACCCTTATAAAGCTAGCTTTTAAATATAGTTTTAAGCCCTTTCCTTTAACTCTTTATATAATTATATATATTCTTATCTTCTTTATACCCTTATATTGTAATAATTAATTATACTTTTAAAATACTACGTTTATAGCATAATATTATAAACCCGTAGAATTGTACGGTAAAAATTATATAATTTATATATATTAGGATCGCTTTATTATCGAGTTACGGACCTTAATATACGGAGTCGCTTCGTTAAATCGCGGACTCTAATTTTATTAAGTTGCGGACTTCGGTAATTTAAGAGGATTTAACTACGCTCTTATATTGTAATAGATTAGTTCCTCCCTAAATTTGGACTACGTCCTTATTATTACGGTAGTCCGGTTTTTATTTCTTTATTTAGTAAATAAGAAGTATCCCCTATATCCTTAATTAATTTTTACGTCGACGATAATAATAATAACCCTTCCTTTTCTAATAGTAATAATAATAATAGTTATAATAATAATGATAATAATAGAGGTCCGATAATTTCTTTATTTAATTTCGTTGTCCTTAATTTAAAATCTATTAGCGGGCCTAATATACTAAATAATTCTTTTAACCCTTTCGACTTTAGTAACCTCTACGAAATATTAATAGAAGGGTTTATTATAAATTTGTAAGTATATTAATTTGCCCTACGATATTTTACGAGTATTATGCGCGGAGTCTGTAATTTTATAATTGGTTTTAATAGTAATARACGGCTATATTACGTTTCTTACGATTATTTAAATTTTGCGGCTATAATTATTAATTAACCGGCATTTCGTTCTATTATCGAACTTTTAAGCCGAATCCTTTTTATTATCTTTAAGAATTTCGATAATACTATTATAGACTTTAATATTATATAATATTTTATTAACGATATTTAAACCCGCTTTAACGATTTACGCTTTAAATATATTTAGTTCTAATAGTAATTAAGTATTATAATTACGCCGGTTATTATTACGCTACTTAAACGTATTATTAAATATAGTCTTTCCTTAGGCGATGTTAAATATACTTAACGAAGATAGTAAAACGCTTATAGGATCTACATATTAAAACGGGAAGCTAACACCTAAATACCAATTAAAATATTACTAGATGTAAAATACTAATTAAAATATTACTAAATATAACTATTAAATTCAAATTTCTATTATTATCTTAAATAATACTAGATAATTCTAAATAACGTTCTAATTGTCTTTATAACCTCTACCTCTCCTATTTACTATCGCCAGCCCCCGAAAGGGGGTACTATAAGGGCCTTATAGTATAGCGGCGTACGATGACGATTAAAGTATTACTATTAGTATAAATAGAGACTATATATTCGAATCCTATTTATAACTCTTTCTTTCCCTCTTTTTCTATAATATAATTATATATTATAAATGCGTAGTCCCCCTTACTACTAATATCTCTCAGATTTCTCTCAATTTGTCTAATTGGGGTAACCGAATTAAGGAGACCGAATTGGGGAATTTACTTATAAAAGTCCTATAATATTAATAAAGTAAAGAGATTAAAGTATAATTAAAATAGGCTATCCCTCGGAGTAAGTTTAGGAGATTTATTCTTTAGAGACTTTAAGTAGAACGTACTTTGTAAGTCTTAAATTCTTTTTTTTACTAACTTTTTACATCTATTATTACAAATACTATATAAATTACTTTATCTCTTTATTAGAATAGTTTAACCCTCTTATATTATAGTCTAAACTTCTTAAATATATCTTTTAATTTATTAATAGACTCCCCTCCTCTTAACTATAGCGGTCTAATATTAGTGCTTTTACGAAGCCTTCTTCGAAGTCTTTCTAAACTAGTACTTAATTTACTAGAACCAATTACATTATTTACTCTACTTCTACCTTTATTAAGTATATTACCGGCTCGATTACCGGGCGGTTTTCTGCGAGGTTTACTATCCGATTTACTACGACCGGGAGGTTTATTACATCCTCTACCCCGGGCCGGCCGGCCGTTAAAATCGGAATTATTATCCGGAATATTACTAGGGCCGGGGCCAATTTAAGGAGCCCGGTTAAATATTAGAAGGCTCTTATTATTAAATTTATATAGTAGCAACGGCTCTTTAGGAATTAATTGCTAATTATATCTTTTAGTAATATTAAAGGCTCGATAACGATATATATAGCTAGTTCTAATACGTAATATATTAATTTCAAATATTTTATTAAATATTATATTTTATAACGTACGTATACGAGAGACGGTTATATAAGATAGCCTAATTATAAAGTCCTTTTTAAATATATTATATATAGCCTTATCGAATATTTGTCCTTATAATTTATATATTATAATAGTATATATAATTGTAAGGGGGAATTGGATTTTAGTATAGTAAGTAATACTTCGTTGGAACTTTCGAGTAATTCGAAAGATAGGAATAATATAGATATTAATATTTAAGTAGTCTTTAAAATAGAGCGGTCCTCAATAACTATCGAAGTAAATTAAAATAATAAAGGGGGGGTTATTAGCTTCCGGGTTGTAAAAGAGTTAGTAAGTATATTTTATAATATTAGAAATAATTTATTAAATATTATATTATTAATCTATATCCTATATAATATTAACGATTGTATTAATCGAACTATTAATTAAACCTCCCTTAATCTAAAGATTCTCTATAAGTATAATTTTACTATTAATGACCAAGCTAAACCGGTTGTGTAAATTACTAGTATTAATATAGTTAGTAGCCTTTGTACTACGAGGATTATTAGTAGTAAGAATTGTAAATATTAGACTATTTAATGCTTTTAAATAAGTAAGGTTATATATATCGACTATAGTATTAATTGGGAAGATTTGTAAAGTATTAGTAAATTCTAGTTATTTAGGGACTAGTAATACTTATTAACGTATTAGTAAATATTAAAGAGTTTTAAATAAGTTTTAATTTACTTGCTTATAACGGGTTAATAATAATTGCTAGTAAGTAACGGTAGGAATATTATTTTGTAAGCCTTCGAATATATTACGGAATCTAGCCTGATTATTACCCTATTGGCGGATAATTTGTTTAAATTTAATATTCTAATTAAAAGTAAAGTAGTTAGTCCGGCTACTACGTTAAATAAAGTTTAACTTCCCTTCTTTTCTTTTATACCTTTACTCCTTTATTTCGTTAGGAAGTCTATTAGTATCGTCGTCTCTAACTACTTTTAAAGGAGTGTTAGGATTATTAGCGAATTGTAGAGGCTCTTAATAATATAATGCTTTTTAGCTAATAAGGAGTAATTGAAAGAAATTTCCAAGTAGAAGAATATTAGTACTACCAAATATCTTATACTAATTTTTTAGGAATATTTAATATAACCTTTTGTTAATAAAATATATATTTTTTATTCCGAGTATAGACTTTTTATTAATAATGAAATATTTGTATTGTCGAAAGTCTTTTTGAATATTAGATAGTTTAATATCGTTAAAGTTATTTAAAATAATAATACTAAAGGGAAGTTTAAATAAGGAATAAATTGTATAATTATTAATATTGTTAGCGGCTACTTTAATAGGAGTAGTATGAATAATAGGCTTGGGTAGGCCCTAAATTATAGTTATTTTAATAAATTTATAAGAAAGTAGTCGAATAAAATAAGATTTGCCGGTACTACTTTTATTATTAATTTAAAGAAGGAATTGTTTAAGTATTTTACTATTGAGAATAGTTCGGTAGTAGTTAGTAAATAGGTTAAATATTATACGTTATTCGGTATTAAGTGTATTATATATACGTTATATAATAGGTTTTAGGTTTAGAAGGTTGAAAGTATTTTTTCGAAACTTTTAATAATTACTAGTTTAACTAAGGAATTCCTAGTACTAGGTAGTATAGTGTTGATGCTAATTGTAGTTAATATTGATGGGGCGATATTTTAAAATAGTACTAAGATTATCTTTATTATTAATATAGTTAGGTATATTTCTAATTATATTTTCCCAACCCGGCTTATTTATTTCTAGTTCTTAACTAGGTAGCTCAAAGTTATCCTTTAGTTTTAGAAGTAGAAGGTAGCCGTAATAATTATTTAAGTATTAATAACCTTTTTAATAGGCTATAAAAGCTTCCTTATATAAATTATATCGAATATTATTAATAGTATAGAGGTTATCGGGCCTTCGATAGGGGTAATATAATATAAGTTTAATACGCGAAAAGTTCTTTCGGTTATTTTTAATTTTATAAACCGGGAAGTAATTAAATACTTTTAATTTAGTATAATCCGTAAGAGGTTTTAGCTGTAATCCGAAGTCGAATTTAGTAAGGAATTTAAAGTAGGAAATATTATTATACTTCTCTTTACAACTTATATATTTCTAGTAAGGGGATTTAATTTATTGTACCTTACCGGTTGTATTAATATAAATACTTATAATAATATTATTATTGTTAAAAGTAGTATTTATAGCTTTTATAAGAGTATTTTATCGTCTCCTTTTATTAACTTATAAATTTGTATTAGGATTAGCGATAATAATACCTCTATAGTTACAATAACGATAGTTAACCGATACGATAATACGAGTGCTTTTTTATAAAGGAAGTTCTATAAAAATATAATAGACTTCTTAAGTAGACTAGTTACGTTTAGTAATTAGTTTATTTATGAATTTTACTATAAATTATTTAATTAGTTATTTTGAGTTAATATTAGGAATAACTTCGGTAACAATCTTTTTATAATTTTTAGTCCTTTTCTTAGCTTTTAATATATATTTAACTATATAGTTAAATATAGTATTTATATTTATATATAGTTGTATATTAGTATTAGTTATTTAATTTAATATAATACTTAGATTATATTAGTTAAGGATAATATTATTCCGTTTGCTATTAAAAAGCTAGAACCTAAGGTTAATATAGGTAGTAAGAATAGGATTATTATAGAGTTTTTAGGGGAAGTAGAAGCGATAGACTTTACGTTCTAGTTTTAGAAGGTTGGGGTCCGAAATTTAATAATTATTTAGTAGGGTTCGAACTTAACAGCGAGTTCGAAGATAATAAGTATTATTATATATATACCTTTATATTTAGTTAATTATATTTATAAGCTCCCGGAAGGTAGGCTCAATTTGGTTGTAAGGCCGATTTAAGATATTAGTACGGTCGATATAATTTTATAGAATTAAAATAGGTATTTAGTTAGCCGGAGGCGGAGCCGGACTATAAATTAGAGCCGGATTTTAAATCTCTTAATTTCCTAGCGGAGTATTATCTTTTAGAGTATTATCTTCGGTTTAAATTCCTTAAGCTTCTTAATTTCCCGGCGGGGTATTATTAATAATATTTTAATTATTAATTTGGGCTTAGGAATTTTAGACTTGAGCTTAGGAATTTTCGATTTGGGCTTGAGAGTTATCGGCCTAAACATTTTAATTTTCGGCTTAAGCCTAGGAATTTTCGGCCTAAGATAGAGCATCGGTATTTTGACTTCTAGTATTTCGGGGACGAATACTAGGAGGTGGTCCTTCTAAGTCCTTATTTAGGCCGAAGTATACTTCTACTAACTATTTAATATAATAAAGTGTTAGATTATATATTATAATGTAATAACCCTATAGTTTAATAAATTCGCGCCGTATAGTTAGATTACGTAGATTAAGGGTATTAATATTATTTACTTAGTAAATACTATAGGTATAGCTAGTTCTTTAAGCTTAGAACTCTAACTTCTACTAATAATCGTTAAATTTGAACTTTAGAATTAAGATATATTCTTTAAAGAATTTAAATCTCTTTTAGAAGTAATAGGTAGCGATATAAGGGTTATTGAGAATATTCCTTCGAGAAATTATATAATAATTAGCGTTGTTAAATACTAATTATTAATTATAATTAGGTATATACTTTATTAGATTGTCCTAGTAATAATTAATAGTATTAAATATTATAAATATAGTAAGTATATTTAAGAAATTGATATATAATAAAAGATTTTTAGATTTTKAAATTTAAAATGACCGGGTGCCCCGAAATAATTTAGTAAATTAAATAATAGAATCCGTTAAAGTAATAGTTTCTTTACTACGTTTATTAAAGTAATTATTAAACTTATTTTAGTTGGCGAAGGTTTTAATATTAAATTTAGGATAATTAATATAATATATATTTTTATTATTAATTTAGTTACGTATAATAGAATTAAAAGCAATATAGTAAAATCTTTTATATCGAATAAATCGGCTATTATATTACCTTATTATATATCGAACTTATTTATTAAACTTTATTAATCTTAGTCGAAGGTTAAGAAATTTAGCCCTATTATAAGGAAATAATGTTAGGAATGCTTAAAATATAATAAGCTAGTTACGGCGAAATTCGTTAATAGGCTAGCTTCGAAGGGGGCTTTATTTAATATAAATATAGGGTACTAGTATAAGTTAGTTGGAGATAGCAATTGGAATTTAAATCCGAATTTGACTACCGGCTCCGGGTTAATTACTGGGATTTGGAGGCGGTTCTAGGCCGAAAATTAGTATTTAATTACCGGGTTAACTATTAGGATTCGGGGCCGGAGTTTGATTGCCGGGTTAATTACCGGGATTTAAGGCCGGAGTTTAATTACTAGGTTGGTTATTTAGTAAATTTGTAATTTGTATTAGAGTAAAGTAGGGATCCGCTATTAAATCTCTTCGAAATTGTACTTTCAATTGGTTAATATTATTTATTAACCCTCTTATAAGATCTAGCGCTGTACCGACTTTAAGTTTATTAGTTTTTTTAAGAATTTTTCGTATTCGTACTTTATTTTCTTTATTAAATTCTTTAATATTAATTTTATTAATTAGTATAATAGCGATATTATCGAGGATATTTCTATCTTTTAATAATTAATTAAAACGGGCTTAGTCGATTTCGATATTAGTATAGTTAAGGTAGTTGTCTTTAAGAAATCGAAACTATATTTTAATATTACGACGGTTAATTTTAAAATCCTTTCGAACCTAGTTAACGATATATATTTAATTGCGAACGTTTTGTAGTTTAATTAATATTATATTGATTTCTTAGGGTAATTTAGGGAATTGACGGTAGATATAGTTAATATCCTAAAGAAAATTAATGTAATAACCTTTATATTTCCGCTGGATGTTACTAAAGGTGTAAATATTTATTAATAGTAATATTAGTAATAGAACTATATTAAAGGAAAAGAAGGAAGGGAAAACCTATTAATAAAAATATAGACCCGTAAAATAAGTATCTCTTTAATAAGTTTAAGCTTTAGTAGTTGAAATATTAGATTATTTTTATTAAAAGTGCTAAAGTTTATATCGTTTTTAGTATTATATAAGAACGGGTTGTTAGGTTGTAAGTTAGCGTTTATATAATAGTATTAATTATATATACTTTTATAATTAACTATTATTTCGAATTACTTTTCCTTATACCTTTCGTAATACTATTAAACTACTTTATCGAACTTTTTATAAAAGGTAAAATTCTGTTAATAATTGGGTTTTAGGATAGCTCTAGTAGTTATATCGCTATTAAAAGTAGGATTACAGTTAAATTTAATACTTCCTATACCGGGGAATCGAATATTAGGAGTTCGTTTTTATAAAGGTCTTATACCGGGTAGTCGACTTCTTTTCGGTAATTGGGGTTGTAGTTATAGTTCGGGGGTTTCGAGGGTACTATATTCTTTAATATAATTATCGATATTAAATATAGTATTTTAAGGGGTGGCGAATAGGTTTTTTATTCGAAGAAGGCGGGTAGGATTTCTAATACCGAAGAAATTATTATTATTTTCTTCGTTACCGAAATTATAAGTATATTAATTATCGTCTTTATTTTGGTTAAAGTCTTCTTCGTTAATTTAATCTTAATATAACTTATAATAATTATATTTAACGTTATACCTATTAAAGAAATTCCGCCTAGTATATTCCTACTTATAATAAATGTAAACTTTCGATTTATTACGGATATTATAATTAGGAATATTGTATATATATATAATATAGAATTTAGTAGTAGGGTTACGGTTAATTAGCCGGCGTAGTTAGTAATATACTAAGTAGATAAAATATAGTATTTCGTTATTAGGATCCGGTTGGGTAATATTATTAGAAGGGTTAATATTATTAAAAAGGTTAATATTACTTTAATTAGGGGGGTTGCTTCTAAGTTGCTAGCAATTAGGGTATATATCTACTTCCTTATAGAATAGATTGAGGAACTCTTTACGAAGCTATTCTTTATTGTAACGAATATAAACTTTTGTTTAAAACTAAATATTAGTATAGGGGAGAGGAATATAAATAATATAATAYAGTAAACTATTTAGGCGTCGATTGTAGAAGTCGCGGGGAAGGTTATATACTTAGTATATAAAAGATTATAATAAATCTATCTCTTATAAACTTAAGTATTGTCGTGTAATTAAGGTTGTTAAAGAGGGTATTAGTGAAATACCTTCTTCTTTTCTACGTTTTTAATAATAATAATTACGCTCAATTTATTTCTATTCTATACGTATTCGAGCGGTTTCTTTATTATCCTATAATAATATTAGTTATTAAACGTTGTAATTTATTACGAAGAATATTATAAGTATAAATATACCTGTGAATATTTATTATTAAATAAGAATTTAAAAGTATTTAATATAGTCTATTTAACCTTTTCTTTAATCTATTGGAATTTAAGCTTATATATTTTGAACCGGTAAGATTTAGGTTATTAGACTAAGCTTTATTAGATTAGGCCTTACTAGGCTAGGCTTTATTAAACTATAGGTTGTCGAAGTTCTTAGATAGGGCGTATAGTTGGTAATTGGGGAGCTTATTTATTAATATATTATTTAACTTCCTTTTAAATACTTTTAATAGTATTACGATTTTATTAAGACTCGCTTTCCAATAAACTTTATTGTCGTAGATTCTACTCGGCCTGTCGGTTACAATGTTGGAACTGGGAATATTATAATTAATTCTGCCGTTATCGATTAAAAAGATGTAGTCTTTATTATCCTTATTATTAAGTTAGTTATTAAATTAGTTATTGTAGTTAACTAGCTTATTATTGTTATCGCCTTCTTATTTCAAACTCTTTTTATATTAATATAAAGGCTCTAAACATTCTTTCCTCTTAAGGATCCTATTTAGCTTACAATAATTCTTAAGTGGAAATATTAATATCTTCGCTATTAAAACGTTAACGGGGATTGAAACGTAGAAATATTAGACTTTAAAATACCGGGATTTAAGGTTAGAATATTAGAGTTTGAGGGGGTTAAATAGTATTACGAAATTTTTGCGGGATCGGTATCTATAGATTATATTTAGTTCGAGCTTCTTTTAAGGAAGATAGTAAAGTATTAGCGGGAAGTTTTTTACTATTAGTAAGGGTGGATAGGGTATTGGAGGTAAGTATTTGGATTAAGGATTAGTGCTTTTATTTAAGATTTTAGTTCTAGAAATAAAAGAAATATTAATTATTTAAAATAGTAATTAGTTAGTTAGCTAATATTACTTAAGTTGTACTTATAACCCCTTGCGGCTCGGATTTTAACCTTCGAGGGTACTATTTACCCGTAGGTAGTAGAATAATATAGTATATTAGATTTATAGTAGAATTTATATATTTTAAAGGATTTACTATTAGATAGATAATATTAATTAATTGGCCGGTTGATTAATTAAAGGGAAAGGTAGATTGGATATAAAAGATAAGATGTTAACTTACCGCTTTATTACAATAGGTGTTGTATGTAATTATATAACTACTAGGATCTCTTTTGCCGATAAATATTTATATTAGCTTGATTTTTTTATATATACTATATTTTCGTATTATTACCTTTATTTTAAATAATTGTTTAATTATTTAATTAAATATAGGACTAAATCGTATTAGCTAATAAATAGAAAGAATGAAAGTTAAAAAGTTAAAAAGCCAATAATAATTTGGTTTTATAGATTAGTAATAATAATATTAGAGCCGATAATTACTTTACCCTTCTAACTTCGTTTAAATAGTTTATATATTGTAAATTAAGTACCTTATACCGCCGGGTTAAAGTTGGAATAAATTGTTGGGAAAGGAGAGAGAAATATTAAATTATTAGTCGCTTTCGTTAACGTATGTTCTATAGAGTAAATTGAGGTCTTTAAATAAATAGTAAAGACGTTAATAGAGGAATAAGTAAATGGTAGGGAGTAGGGAATAGGGAGTAGGGAAGGGAATTAACCTTGTAGTAATCTTATTTCTTATTAAGTAGAACGACCGGACTATATTAATTATTGTAAAATCCTAATCGTTATTACTAGAGGATAAAGAGAAGTAGAAGTACCGGATTACTAGTATATTGAGAAAACGTTTAAGGTAATAGAGTATAATGTTAGATACGATATTAGAAGTAGTATAGACCGAAATTAGCTCGTCTTTATCGAATTGTTAATTATTTTCGTTAATATACGTTCTATAAAGGGAACCGAGGTCTAAATAATAAAGATAGTAAATAAAGACGTTAGTAGAGGAATATATAAATGGTAGGGAGTAGGGAGTATGGAGGGGAATTAATTAAGTTAAGTAATAATTTTATTACTTTAATACTAATTATTCTCGTAATTAATGTCGGAAGTAATAAAGTAATAAAGTAATAAAGTAATAAATATAATATATTGCTACGAAAACGGATAATCGGTAGAAGGATATTAGATATAAATATTGTATAAGGATATTACGTTAATAAAATTAAAAATATAAGTAAGTTTATATAAATTAAAAAGATATTAATAAAACCGAATAGTTAAATAAATAGGGTATAGGGAGGGGATAGGATTTACGCTAGTTAAATAACTAATACGTTCTAATTCGGTATTGCGTTTGCTGCGGTGGCTAGTAGATTTATCGATAGGGAATAGTTAAGTTTAAGCTATTATAGGATAGTATTAAAAGATTTTTAAAATTAAGTATTGAGGTTAATTTTAGATATAAGATTGTATATATTAAAGAGGAGAGAGTTCGAAGGTTGAGGAGAGGTAAGGGGAGCTAGATTCTTATACCTTTTTAAGAGGTAGCTAGGAGGTAGCCGATAATTACTAGAAATTTCCGCTAGTTATTAGAAATTTTATTACTAGCTATATTGCGCGTTTGTTATTATTGCGACTTCTTTTATTAGTATTAAAAAATAAAAGGTAGTAATAGTCGCGGGTCGTAATAGGGGAGGTAGTGTTTGTACTTTCTTCGCCCTATTAATTTATTTAGTGTGGGACCGAAAGTAATGCGCGATTAAAATCGTACTTTAGTAAAAGTTGTATAAACGCTTGCGTAGTCGTTTAAAGGCTTGAAATTAAAAGATATTAAAGATTCTAGATAATTCCTAGTATTGTACGATAATTGTAGTAATAAAAGAGGTAGTTATTAGTTGAAAGTAATATTATTAGTTAAAAAGTAATAGGGTTAAAATTGAAGGCGATAATATAAAAGGTAGTATAGTCGGTGCGCCGACTTGCCGGGAGTGTTAAATTTACTAGGAGTATTAGATTAGGAGTGTTAAGTACGTAAGCTACGGTCGTATATAAACGATTGTAAATAGCCGCGCGACCGGTCGAAAACGAGCTTTGTAATATTATTAAAACCGCATTTTAATATATATTAACGTATAAAACGGGATTTGTAATAAAATAATTACGCTATATATAATAATAGTTTTTGTATATAAATATACATTATTATTATTGAGTAATATTAAATTGAATGTAATATTAAATACGAATTTCTATTTGGATATACGGGCTTCAAGTTTAATTAAGTCGTAGAATTCCCTAATCGGGTAGGGAGTAAATACTATAGGGTCCGTAATTAAATGCATTTGGCTTAGTATAAATAGAACCGCCGCTCCTTCTATCGCTTTGTATAGGCCTACGGACTATAACCTCTAGTGTAGATTTAATTGTAGCACTTAGGAAGTAAGCCCGACGATAAAGCTTAGTAAAGGAATGGGCGTTTTAATAACCCCCTTATTTTTATAAGCGAGGATAAGGATAATGTTAATTATTATAAGAATTTTTAAGTTTAAAAGTTCTAAATTATTATAGTATAGGAATTTAATAGGGTCTATTTTTCTATAGAGAGACTTAAAATTATCCGCGTTATAATATAGTTTAACCTAGATCTACGGGCAAAAATATAGTCCGATTTAAATATTATTATTATTAATAAGATTAATAATATAAATTAGCGTTAGAAAATAGGAGAATTCTTTTTAAAATATTTAGAGGATTATTATAATAATATAGATATAAAGATAGATACTTTTCGCCGCCTAATCGACTTCTATTAGAAGAATACGCTTTTCCCTAAATTTAAAATCGAATTTACTAAATTTATAAATTAGTATAATCTTAATAATATTATAAAGGTTTATTACTTTTATAATAAAATTAATAAATATTTCTATTAAGCTTTAACTAATTAAGAATCCCTTGTTAATAATATATATATAGAGTAGTTTACTCTCGTTTATAAAGTTAATCGGAAGCTCGAAGACGCTAACTATTATAACCGAATTATAAATACTACTTATAAGGAATTAAATTCGAACTTTAATAATAATAATAATAGGAGCACTAATATTAATATTATAGGAGTAGACCGCCCTATAAATTAAGGAAATATTAAAATAAACCTAGATTTAATTAATTTTATAATTATCTTTAACCTTAAGGTTTTAAATAAACGTTAGCGGGAGGGTCTATATTATTATTATAAATAACCGGGTTATTTAGCCCGGAATTATTTAAATTCTATTAATTATAGCGATTATTCCTATACTAATAATAAAAAGATTAGTAAGGATAAAAAGAAAAGTAAAAATAATTGTAGTAATTAGAGTAATAGTAACGGAAATTAAAAAATGGAAATTTATATTATTAAAACTAAAGTTACTAATATTATTCCTACTACCTTTAAAATTACCGTAGGTAGCGAATATTATAACGAGCCGGAAAACGCTTAGCTTCTATATTTAATTATATATAAAGGCCTAATTAATTATTAATATTTTAGAAACGGGGCCCGGATTTATTAGAATCTAGAAGTTTAAAGGAAGTACGAATTTAATTATTAAATAGTATTATAATTCTAAATTTAATCCTTTTATTTTTATATATAATTATTAATATATATAAAAATTATTGTATTTCTTTCGTTAATAATAAATACTCTGCGTTTATTTTTATCGATTACTCTTTTATTAGGAAGTATAACCTTCCCCGTTTCTAACTCCTTTATTTTAAGAAGTTAATCCTCGCCGACGGTATCGTTAAAAGTATTATTTCCGAGGCGGTAAAGGCAAATTCTCAAGTAGGCTATTATAAGGAGGTAATTACCTTTTTAATTTATAATATTTCTAATAATTACCCTATTATTTTAAATTTTCCCTAGATATAGTTCTATAAACCCAAAATTGATTATAAAGAGGGCGGTATACAATTTAACTACTTAGGATACTAAAACCACTATTTATTAATAGAGTTCTTTAATAATTAAATAGTAACGCCCTAAGCCTTTACTAATTATATTTCTATAGCCTCCGTTCGCTATTATAAGAAGGTAATTTCCTAATTCCCTTTTTAACTCTCTCTTTCTCTTCTAATTAAACCGGTTAAAAATACTATTAATACCCTTTTTAAGAATAATATTAATCCTACTATTTTTAGGGCCCCCTTTAATAACCTCCGGGACGAAGAGATTAAGAATAAATTTATTAAAACCCTTTTACTTTAGGATAGAGAATTCGAAGAGCGGGTTACTACCCCTTAAAAGGAGGAAATTGAAAGCTAGCCTCTTATTATTCTTACAAATAAATTTAAATTTGTAAGCGCTCTAATTAAAGTATTTATAACCCGACAGGCAAATATTAAAATTGAAAGTATTTCTAGTACCGCTGCCCTCCTTATTAAAATAAAGAGTTTTACTCTTTATAAACTTTATATTTAACTTAATAATAAACGAATTTCAATAAGGATATGTTATATTACTACGTATAAGTATAATTATATTAATAACGAATTTAATTTAAGTAATATCTACAAATTTAATATAATTACTTTTAATTTTATATACGAAAAGGACGGGCTATAGCTATATATTATTAACTATATACAATTCGAATACTTAATTACTATATCGGAACTATAAGAAATAGACTTAACGAAGGAAATAATAAAAGATATTATAAATAGGTAGGGCGAGTAATATAAGCCTGTCCTCCCTATAAATTTTTATTAATTTATTAATAATATAGTTAGTAAATATAATTTTGAAGCTAAGAGAGAGGTAATTATTATAGCTAAGGCGATTATCTTTTTAAACAACCTTACGAAGGACGCACCTCTCTATAAAGAAATTATCCGGTAGGTATATTTTATTAAAATTATAAACGAAAACGCGAAGAAATTCTTCGATAAAGCCAACCAATTAATAAAGACCGACGAAGAAATTAAAATATTATTACCGGGAGAATATTATAATAATATCGCCGCTTTCTTATTAAACCTTACTAATAAAATCCCCCTTACTTATTCTTATAATTATAAAATCGAATTCCTCCCGGACGAAGAGCTACCTAATATACGCTTATACTTTATATTACTAATCGAAATAATAATAATAAAGAAATAAATTAATAAAAACCTTATAAAAATTTTTATTTATCCCTTACAATCTACCGCCGCCTCGCCTATTTTATTTATTAAAAAGCTAGGCGGCGGAATATATATCTATATAAATTATTAAGGTATTAATAATATTATAATAAAAATATATTATCTGCTTCCCTTTATTAAGGAAATATTCGATATTATTTATAAAGTAAAGATTTTTATTAAATTAAACGTTATTATAATATTTAATAGGATCCGGGTAAAGGAAAACTACGAATAGTTTATTACTTTTATTATTCGTTTCAATTTATTTAAATCTTTAATATACCTATTTAAATTATAAAGTACGCTAGGGACTTTCTAGAACTATATTAATAATATATTATATAATATCCTTAACGTCTACGCTACCGCCTACCTTAATAATATTTTTATTTACTTAAAGAACGAAAAGGACTACGTCGGTTATATTAAAGAGGTTTTACGATATATAATTAAAGCCGGGCTATAAATCGACATTAATAAGTATAAATTCTATACTAAACGGATAAAATACTTAAAGTTAATTATTACCCCGAATAGAATCGAAATAAATTTAGAAAAAATAATTACTATTATAATATAAGAGGTTCCAAATATTAGGAAAGTACTATAACGATTATTAAACTTTACTAATTTCTACCGCCGCTTTATAAAGTACTTCTCTATTATCGCGGGCCCTCTATATAAATTTATAAAAAAAATAATAAAATAATACTAAATAAATTAGTATTAATATTTTTTCGAAGCCTTTAAGAGAGCTTTTACGAGCGGACTAGTCCTCTATATTTATAATTAATCGAAATAAATTACCGTAGAAACGGACGTATTAAATTAGGCTTATAGAAGTACTTTATTATAATATAATAATAAAAAGATCTTACAACCGATCGCCTACTTTAATTAAAAGTACTCCTCGGCGGAATATAATTATAATATCTATAATAAAAAATTATTCGCTATTATTAAAGTATTAAAAGAATAAAAACCCGAATTAGAAGGTGCCTAATAGCCTTTCGAAATCCTTATAGACTATAAAAGGCTAAAATCGTTTACTATTAATAAGTAACTAACCCTTAAATATATATAATAGTTATAATTCCTATTATAATTTAATTTTACTATTTAATACCGCCCGGATTCCTTATAMGTCCGCCTTAACGCTTTAAATTATAAACTTAAAAACGTATTTAAGTATAAAGGTAATAAATATTTACTAATAAAGAATAAAGTCTTATTAAATAATAATATTTTCGTTAATAGGGCCTTCGTTTTAAAAGACGGATAGGGAAACGTCCTTATAGGCTCCGAATATATATATAATTTAAAAATTATAAATAAAACGTTAATAAATAATTTAGTAGCTAAAAGTTATAAGAAATCGGTAATACTTTAAAACGCCCTTACTTATTTATTAAATCCGCTACGTAAAGGGTAATTAAAAGAAATTAAAAAACGTTTAAAAAAAATCTTATTCGTAGAATACCGGGCGTTTTAAAGCCGGATTTATTATTATAATACTATCCTCTTTAACCCCAACGATACTAATACCTATTTATAATTATTCCGTTAAATATATAACGCCCCTATAATTAAGCACCTAAGGAGGGAGAAAACCTACTCCCTCCTCCTTGAATTATTCTTTTAATTAGGGATATATAATATAATTCAAATTTATTATAAGAACTATCTTTCTTACGCTAAGATAAAGCCGTTATAATATTTATTATATAGGTTATTAAAGCCTCTACCGGTACCGTTCGTACTTTAAAAGGATATTTTAGTCGATTACGTAACGCCGTTAATACCCTACGTACGTAGGAGATAAACGTTTAAATATATTACTATTATAATTAATAAACTTATTAAAATACGCTATTTTATTCCAACGGAAGGGCTAATAGTAGAAGAATTAATTAATTATTTTATTAAATATATTTATAGTATTTACAAACTATTTAATTCGATTATATTAGACCACGGCTCTTAATTTATATTATAATTCTAATAGGCTTTATTATTATAATTAGAGGTCGCGCTCAAGCCCTCTTCCGCTTTCTATCCTACTACAAATGGATAAACGGAGTAGATTAATATTAAAATAAAATACTACTTATAGATTTATATTAATTAGGTTTAGAACAATTAGATCGATTAATTACCTATTATAGAATTTGTAAGTAATAATCTAATTTTAGAAATTACTAATATTTTACTATTCTTCGCTAACTATAGCTATTACCCCCGTATAAGTATTAAATCGGCTAAGCTATACCCCCTTGAATTATTAGGAGCTTAGGAAGCTAAATATTTCAAAGTTAATAAAATTGTAAATTGTTTTAAAACGGTATTAAATTACGTTATAATATAGGTAAAATAGGCCTAACGCCGGTATAAGGATAATACTAATATCCGACAATTAAATACCCCGAAGTATTAAATAGGGGATTAAGTCCTATTTAATATAGAGAACCTCGAAACCGGCTACTTATATATTAAATTCACTCCGCTTTTTAAAAGGCCGTTCAAAATTTTAAAAATAAATAATTATAGCGTTACTTTACAACTTCCTATTAATATAAAATACAATCCTACCTTTTATATTAATAAAGTTAAGCCTTAAGGAAGAAATACTCTAAAAAAAGCGGACGTTTATATTAATTATAAGCGAATAATAAAACGGACTAATAATAGGAAAAATTCGGTTAAATAAAAATTCGAAGGCTTTAATAATTATTAAAAGAATAAGGAGAATAGTTGTTAAAAATATTATATTATTTAAGCGCCGCCTTATAACCCTTTATAGTAAAAATAGTTAAACGTAACTATATATTTAAATAAGATTAAAAAAATTTATAAAATATACCCGGAAGCGCTAATACCGCCCAATTAAGCTACTACTAAAAAGCGGAGGTAGAGGCAATTAAAAGATAGAGCCCGGGACGGAACCGCCCCGGAGGCTATTTAGGAAGAGTAGCCGGAGGCGGAATATAAAAGTTTAAAGAAGTCGTTATAAAAGGCCGCAACGGCTATAGAGGTTTTTAAAGGGTAAATTAAATAATTAATAAATATTTTAATTGTTTTATATATTATTAATTAACTATATAGCTTCTTTTAGTCCGGGGTAATATTATAAGGTTAGCTTTATAACAACTTAATATATATAATAGACTTTATAGTATTAAGTTATAAATAAAACTATAGATAAACTTTATCGCTATTATTACTATATTAATTATACTAATTCTATAACACTTATAAAACTATTGTAAGCTATTAATTAATTAGCTATTAAGTACTTAGGTATAAACACCCTTATAAAGCTAGCTTCTAAGTATAGCCTTAAACCCTTTCCTCTAATTCTTTATACAATTACGTATATTCTTATCTTCCTTGTACCCTTACACTGTAATATATATAATATATTTCCTTCGCTACTTATTTATAAACACTTATATTATCCTACTTAAGCAACGAAGTTACCCGCTAGGAAGCTCTAAATATAATCCTTCTTACTAATTGGTATACTTTTACTCCTAAAAATCGTATACGCGGTCTATATATAGAAAAAGAAGTTAGAAATACTATATCCGAAGATAAATCCCTTGCCGGTACTCTTAAGGGTCGTAGGACCGAGGACCCTATTAAATATTCGCGTTAGTATATTTTTAATTATTATACTTTTATATAGCTTCCGGCTAAGGGTACTTATAAGTTAACTAGCTACTTAGTAATACTATTGAGAATTTAAGTATCCGCCTCTTCTATAAGCTTTTAAGCCTTCGCAATCCTCTCTTTTAACTCCGCGATAGTAGTCTCTTTATTCTCTTATAATTAAAACTCTTAGCTTTAAAGACGGGTAAGTGTGCGCTTAATATTTATTATAACGTTTTAAATTTAGAACGTAAATAGCTTTATATTATTAATAAAGCGAGTATTAAGCCGAAAGGCTTTAAGAAAAAGTATATTACTCGGCGATATTAAAGATATAATTAAGAGAGTTAAAACCTTTAAAAAAGGTTAAAAAGACGAGCTCGGAGAGTTAAATAGATATAATAATTAAAGTTAGTAATAATAAAGTAAGACGTAGTAAATATATATTAAATTTGGAATTAGTTATTAGAATTTAAAGGAAATAGTAATAAGAAAGGAGGATAATCGAGGTAGTATAAAATAAAGGACGGGAGGAATATAAGGAATATTATATTATTATAACGTTAAATACGACGTTAATATTCGGATTTAAATTAGAAGCGGTAGTATTTAAAAACTATTACGATTTTAAATTACGTGCTTTTAATACTTATATTAAACGCGCTTAATTTATATTGTAAATATTAATAGTTATACTTTTATTAAGAAGTATAATAAGGATAAATAAAGTTAAAATATTCTTATTAATATATAACTTTAATTATAAAGTAATAAGTATATTTAAACCGCGGATTAAAAACGTTATAAGTATTATTATTATTAAAAGTAAATTATAATAGAATATTATAAACCTTATATTATAATTATAATATTTATATATAAAATATAATAAGAATAAAAACGAGCGCGTAAATAATAATTTAATAAGTTTAAAAATTATTTATTATATATTTTCTTATATTATTTTTTTCTTCTAATATTAGGTTTTACCCTTTCCTAACCCTAACCCTAACCCTCCCTCAACCCTAACTCTAACCCCTCCCCTAATTTTAACTCTTACTTTAACTTTCTTAAAAAAAAATTTAAAATTTTTCAGTAAGCTATTTGGCTATTACGACTTAGAATTTTAGGTTACTCTAATATTCGGAACAAGCTTAATATTTCGTAACCTTTAATCCTATTAGTTCCTACCTAATAAGCTATAATCCTATTAGAGGACCCGAATCCCTACCTTACTTTTATATTCGCTAATTACGATATTCTATTATAAAATACCTTAAAATTGAGATAAAACTATTAAAATTACGTATATTAAAATAAAAAAAGATTTATAGGATAGAAAAGATTCGTATAATTCCCCTATATTATTTATTAATTAATATAATATAAATTAAAGTTGTAAATAATATTATAAATAGGCGACCGATATAAATCGATACGACTGGGCGGATTAGCTAATTAAATTAATTATAAGGATTAAGACTACTTTAAAATATTTTAAAATTAAAATAAAATTATAACTATTAGAATTGCGTATACCGGAATAAAAAAAGATTAATAAGATAAAGAAGATTCGTATAATTCCTTTATATTATTTACTAATTAATATAGTACGAATTAAATTTATAAGTAGTATTATAAATAAACGACCGATATAAGTCGATACGACCGGGCGGATTAATTAATTAAATTAGTTGTAAAGGTTAGGACTACTTTATATATATTATTACTTCTATAGTTATAAAAGTTAGGATTACCTTATATATATTATTACTTCTATAATTATAAGGGTTAAAATTACCTTATATATTACTTCTATTATAAGGGTTAGGATTACCTTATATATATTATTACTTCTCTTAATTATAAGGGTTAAGATTGCCTTATATAATACTTTTATTATAAGGGTTAGGACTACCTTATATATATTATTACTTCTCTTAATTATAAAGGTTAGGATTACCTTATATATATTATTACTTCTCTAATTATAAAGGTTCGGGTTCRTACTCGCTTAGAGGTATATAATATTAAGAATTATTAAAAGTCTACTACCTCGCTATTACCCTACTAATATTTTATTGCAAACGATATTTAAATAATATTTATATTAATATAATTCAATTAAAATTATATATATTAGAATATAAAAAAACGCCGTAGTATAAAATAAGTTATTAGGATTCTCCTATAATATTTTCTTAATAGTATAGCGTAGAATAAAGTTGCAAGCAATATTATAAATAGGCGACTAATATAAATCGATACGACCGGGCGGACTCGTTTACTAAATTGGTCGCTAAATACGTAACGTAAACAGCTTCTATCTATTTATTCCTAGAGGTTTAGTAATACTCCTTTCTAGCAACGTAATAACGATATTAATTACTTTAACGACGATATACTAGCCGAACCAACCCCGAATTATAAAGGAAATTAAATTAGTAAGCTATTTAACTATTACGACTTAAAATTTTAGATTATTCTAATATTCGGAATAAGCTTAATATTTCGTAACCTTTAATCCTATTAATTCCTACCTAGTGAGCTACAATCCTATTAGAGGACCCGAATCCTTACCCTACTTTTATATTCGCTAACTACGACATTCTATTGTAAAGTACCTTGAAATTGAGATAAAACTATTAAAATTGCGTATATTAGAATAAAAAAAAATCTATAGGATAAAGAAGATTCGCGTAATTCCCCTATATTATTTACTAATTAATATAGCGTAAATTGAGGTTATAAATAATATTATAAATAGGCGACCGATATAAATCGATATAACCGGGCGGATTAGCTAATTAAGTTGGTTATAAGGGTTAGGACTGCCTTAAAGTACTTTACAATTGAAATAAAACTATAACTATTAGAATTGTATATACCGGAATAAAAAAAGATTAATAAAATAAAGAAAATTCGTATAATTCCTCTATATTATTTACTAATTAATATAGCGCGAATTAAATTTGTAAATAATATTACAAATAAGCGACTAATATAAATCGATATGACCGGGCGGATTAATTAATTAAATTAGTTATAAGGGTTAGAACTACCTTATATATATTATTACTTTTATAGTTATAAGGGTTAGAATTGCCTTATATATATTATTATTTCTATAGTTATAAGGGTTAGTATTACCTTATATATTACTTCTATTATAAAGGTTAGGACTACTTAATATATATTATTACTTCTCTTAATTATAAGGGTTAGGATTGCCTTATATAATACTTTTATTATAAGGGTTAGGATTGCCTTATATATATTACTACTTCTCTTAATTATAAAGGTTAGGATTGCTTTATATATATTATTACTTTTTTAATTATAAGGGTTCGGGTTCGTACTCGCTTAGAGGTATATAATATTAAGAATTATTAGAAATTTACTACTTTACTATTACCTTACCAATATTCTATCGCAAATAATATTTAAATAATATTTATATTAATATAATTCAATTAGAATTATATATATTAGAATATAAAAAAACGCTATAGCGTAGAATAAATTATTAGGATTCTCTTATAACATTTTCTTAATAATATAGTATAGAATAAGATTATAGGTAGTATTATAAATAGGTAATTAATATAAATCGATACGACTAGGCGGATTCGTTTACTAAATTAATTGCTAAATATATAACGTAGACGGCTTCTATCTATTTATTCTTAAAAGTTTAATAATATTCCTTTTTAATAATATAATAATAATATTAATTATTTTAATAATAATATATTAGCCGAACTAACCCCGAATTATAAAGGAAATTAAATTATACTTAACCGTTTAATACCCCGACTTATAAAGAGGGTATAAAATTCGTTCGAATATATTTATTCTTCTAAAAAATAAAAAATACCTAACTTTCCTCTTCCTCCGACCGAACCTACGGTTGAATTACAACCTTTAACTACTAATATAAAATATAATAGAGGAAGACCTAAAAAATATCCGCTGCCGGAGAATATATAAAATTAATTAGTTTTCGTAATATAATTATTATAGTAAGTTTTAAATAAAGTAAAAGGTTTAGCCGAAGAGATATTAAATTCGGCGGAAATATAAATTCCCTTTAAAAAATAAAATATATTTAATTCTCTTCTTCCTCCGACCGAACCTATAACTAAGCTACAACTTTTAATAAATAATATAAAACGTAGTAGAGGAAAATTTAGAAAATATTTACTATTAGAAAATATATAAAATTAATTAATTTTTATAATATAATTATTATAGTAAACTTTAAACGAAGTAAAGGGTTTAGCAAAAAAGATATTAAATTCGGCGGAAGTATAAATTTAAGAATAAAATAAAGTATTTAATTATATAGAAGTTAAATACTATATAATATACGAAGTATTCGAATTTACCGAATATTTAGAATTTTAATTTCTAAAAGGCGTCGATAATAATATTAATAACGAAGAATAATAAGAGGAAGAAGTCGGATAAAAGTAGGAGGTCGAATAATAAAAAGAAATCGAATAAAAGAAGGGGGTTAAATAAGAGAAGGGGGTCGAATAAGAGAAGGAGGTCGAATAATAGGAAGAGGTTAAATAATAAAAGGAAGTCGAATAATAAAAAGAGGTCGAATAATAGGAGGCGGCCGAATAATAAGGGGAGGTCGAATAATAAAGAGAAGTCGAATAATAAGGGGAGGCTAAATAATAGGAAGTAGTTAAATAATAGAAGGCGGCCGAATAATAGGAGGCGGCTAAATAATAGGAGGCGGCCGAATAATAAGAGGTAGCCGAATAATAGGAGGTAGCCGAATAATAGGAAGCGGCCAAATAATAAGGGGAAGTCGAATAATAAGGGGAGGCTAAATAATAAGAGGCGGCCGAATAATAGGAGGCGGCCGAATAATAAGGGGAAGTTGAATAATAAGGGGAGGCCGAATAATAAGAAGTAGCCGAAGAATAGGAAATGGCCGAATAATAGGAGGCGGCCGAATAATAGGAGGCGGCCGAATAATAAGGGAAAGAAAGCCTATAAAAAGATAAAAATACTTTTAAAATGCCCCCGCCCTTTATTAATTTCTATAACGATTCTAATTCTAATAAATTTAATAAAGACGAATTTATTCCTATATCCCTTTGTCATGGGTCTGGCGCCCAGTACTGGCATCTGGCACACGGTTGGCTAGACGAGTGCCGGCAATGCTCGCCAAGCCGGCAAGCTACCGGCAACCCCCAGAGCCCTCGGGCCTCTACTAGCCTCTACGGGATTGGCTAGACTCTAATTGCCTTAAGCAGCCAGGCACTCCTACAGCGGCGCACGGCTATAAAAGGATAGGTGGCCGAATCCGCCCTACGGGCCAATCTTTCTCCTCTTTTCTCTTCGTAGAACCTTAATCGATTATTCTAATTAATACTTACGTACTACTCTATTATCCCCTTATATTAGGTTCTACCCTACTTATAAGGAAGGACTGCCTATAATTATAAGCGCAGCAATATATTAGTATTAAAATAGTTTCTTTTATTATACTTAATAATAATAATACCAATATCGATATAGAAGAATTTTACAACCCCTAACTTCCTACCGAAGGAGTTAAAAATACTACCGAAGGTACCGACGGTATTAATACTACCGGCTTACTCGGCTCGTTCGTACGTATTCTATAAACGAATCCTAAATTTAAGAATAAAATTAA
This sequence comes from Neurospora sp. CHS-2018a, assembly GCA_009802275.1. Classification (NCBI taxonomy): domain Eukaryota; kingdom Fungi; phylum Ascomycota; class Sordariomycetes; order Sordariales; family Sordariaceae; genus Neurospora; species Neurospora sp. CHS-2018a. Next base: position 143,661 of record RAKG01000064.1, read on the forward strand.
ATCTTTAATTCCTTTTTCTATTTATTCTTAATTTACTTTTAAATTTACGTTCGATCTTCCTACTAAATAGGATTCTAATAATAAGAAAAATAATAGTAAGGATAAAAAAAAGTCTAAATCGGTTAGAAATAACAATTCCTCTAATAATAATTTTAAACCCTATCGGCGTAAACCTTTCGACTTCCCTAAATAAAACGGTAAATTTAATACTTTTATATTCTATTATAATAAATTCGTTAAGACCTATAACGCCGACTTCTATAAGGGCCTTTATATTAATATAGAAGCGGCGTAGATCGAAATCCTTAATACCCTACCCGACGAAAAATAATAACGCTTCGAAGGGTATTAAACCTACTAAACCCTTATAAATTAAAAGAATCCGGCCGAATTATTCGAATAGATCCGGTAGGTCTTTAACACCTATTATACCTAAAACCAAGCCCTCAATAACTTCGCTAAAATATATTAAAAAAATAGCGAATTATTTTCTAAATTCTATACTAATTTCGACGACGAATTTTTAAAATCTAACGGTTATAATTAGGATAGCCGAACCAAATTTAGCTTCCTTCGCTACGTTATTAATAAGAAATTTAGTAATTACTTCTTTATAATCGAATTTTCTAATAATTATTTAATTTACGTAGAATAACTTCAAAATATTGCCTACAAATATAAGAAAATTAGAAAATTTTAAACCCGCTACTAAACCTTCCTTCGAAATAATAATAATCGAAACCGGCAGTCTATAACCTACTTACCCGTCGCTACCGGCTTAAAACGCTCTAATTCCTAATAATAATTTAGAAATATTACCTCTTTTTCCAATTCGTCCTCTAGAATTCAATATAATATTAATAGTAATATTATTATAATTATAACTAATATTCGCAGTATTTACAGTAGAGGCTCTTCCTTATAATAATAAAGTAAAGCTAAATAAATTTCTTAAAAAGAATGTAATAAGTATAAAGCCGAAGGTTACTACATTTAATACGGAACCTCTAAATATATAATCGCTAAATACCCCTATTTCCCAATTATTAACCCCTAAAATAATAAGGGTATCCGTATTCAAACTATTTAAATTACCCTATTACTAAAAGATAATAATACTGGGGATATTCCAAATAATTCTAATACAAAATAGGGAAAAGAATAGCTCTAATATAAAATTAAGCGCCGGAGCCTACCCCTAAAGTACTAAATAAAGTAGAAGAATTTAAATTATAAATAGAAATAGAACATACTTTAATACTAATTATTATTAACTCTATAAATTTATTCTACATCCTTATTAATAAAAGGTACTAATACTTCGCCGCTATTAATAAAAATATTATAAAAGATCTCTAAATCCCCATTATCCTAATCCCGGGCCGGCAAATCTAGAGTACTTCAACTACTATAGAAGGAGCTACTATCTAAAGCATTACTCATTTCCTTATAAAATTCTAAAGCCGTATTTCCCCTATCTACACCTATATTATCCTAGAACTAGAATACCCTATTATTTTTAGTAAACTATAGCTTATAATTAATAAAGTTTATTCTATTCCCTACGAAAAGAGGCTCTAATATAAGGCTACAAAATCCTAAATTGACCACGTCGGCCCGAATAAACTAAAATCTCTAACCCTTTAAAAGTTCTAGAGCGCTATATATATTCTCACTACTACCTTTATTAATATATATAAATATATTAAAAAATAGTACGGTCGTAATATCGCTAATACATATATTTTTATAATTATTCTAAAAAATATTAAGGAAGCTCTAGTACTTAAGAGAGTCTATACCGATAAAGAATTTAAATAAATTATCCCCCGGGAATTTTAAAACTTACTACTTCTCTTTAAGAAGTAGGAAATTAACTATATTAATAAATATAAGCCCGGGGTGGATTTAAAAATCGAAATTAAAAAGGGCTTAAATAATAAAAACCTCCCTTTACTTTATAGCTTATTATATAATATATTTTAAAAAGAATTCTTAATATTTAAAAAGACCTTTCGGGATTTATTAAATAAAGAATTTATTCGTATTAACAACTCCGAAGCCGGTACTCTAATACTCTTCGTCCGGAAGCCCGGTAATAGCCTCCGCTTTTACTATAATTACCAGGCTCTTAACGCTATTACCCGGACTAATTATTACCCCCTTCTGCTTATTCGTAAAACCTTTAAAGTATTTAAGGATATAAAATAGTATTTAAAGGTCGATATAGTACAAACCTTCTACAAAATCTATATAATAGAAAGAGAAGAACCTAAAACAGTGTTTAAAATTCGGTATAAATTATTCAAATAGTTCGTAGTCTTGTTCGGCCTCTATAATACTCTAGTTACCTTCTAATAGTATATTAATAGTATATTAGGCGACTATTTAAATAATTTCTATTCGGCTTATATAAATAACGTTCTAATCTTTATAAATAAGTTTAAGGAGGATTATATAAAGAAAGTCCGGCTAGTATTTAAACGCCTCCGGGACGCTAATTTCTATCTAAATCCCGATAAGTACAAATTCGCCGTTAAGAAAATTAAATACTTAAATTTTATTATTTACGTAGGAATCGGCATCCAAACTAACCCGGATAAAGTTAAAGCTATTTTAGAATAGGCTGTTCTAATATCCTAAAAAAAGGTTTACAATTTTCTTAGGTTTATAAATTATTATTAAATATTTATATTAAACTTCTCTTCTATCGCAACGCCCCTTACTATATTTATTAGAAAAGGGGTAGTATTCGAATAGATTGTAACTTATAAAGAAGCTTTTCAATTATTAAAAACCTTATTTATTTAAATATTAATCCTTATAGAGTAGGATCTAGAACGCCCAACGTTTTTAGAGACCGACTACAACGGTTTTGCCTTAAGTAACTATTTAATTTAAAAAGTTAATAGTTAATAGGAGGTCGTTACTTTCTATTTAAGGAAGTTAGCGCCGGCTAAATATAATTACTTTATTTATAATAAAGAAATACTAATTATTATCGACTATTTAAAAGAGTGGTAAGCGGAATTATATAATTATAAAGCCTTTATTATTTTTACCGACTATTGGAATTTAAAATACTTTATAATTCGCTAATACTTTTTTAAACGGTAGGCCTATTAGACTAAATACCTCTCCCATTTTAATTTCGAACTCTAATACCGCCCGGGTAAGGAAGTTATAATCCTAAACGCCTTATTCCGCCGGGACTAAAACCAGCCTATCGACGACGACTAGGAAGTTCGAAACTTCTAATTAATTTTAGATTCAATATTATAAAATTATATACAGATTTTAGTTATAGGAATTTAGCACTCTCTAATTAGGGTAGAAAGGGGTGTATAAATATTTAAAGATCCGGATTTATAATAGCTCTAGGATATTATTATTACGAAGGACCCTCTTTACTAATAAGTATTCTAAGCGGTTAAGAATAATAAACGGGACCTTTCCTTAATAAAATTACAGCTTTAAATTATAGATTGCTCGGTAAACGATAAAAGTAAATTATAATATAAAAGTAAACTCTAAATTCCTAGAAGCCCCGTAACTACCGAGTCCGAAACTATAAGGCTCTCTAATACCGACTAGGAGTTTAATACCTTCTACACCAAAATTATCTAAATTATATATAATTCTTAGGCTCTCGGGTACTTAAAAAAAAAAGGTATTATAACGGCTCTTACTCAGTACTTCTATTAACTATTACTAAACATATATATATATCAATTCCTTTATAATTATTATATTTACAATTCGATTAAGTACTAGAGAAATTAATAGAGGGGGCTTTTACAACTTATACCAGTCCCCAATTAATTTTATTATAAAATATAAATAGATTTTATTACCGACTTCCTAAAATCTAATAATAATACTTATTTATTAATTATTAAGGACTATTTTAATAAAAATATTATTCTAGAGCCTATACCGTCTATAAATATAAAAACCTATATAAAAAGATTTTTAAATTGCTTTATCCGATATTATAACTAACTACGGTCTATTATTAATAATTAAAGCTTTAATTAAACCAGTAAGTTCTAAAAACGATTCTATAAATTTATCGGAATTAAATAATTATTTAGTACGGCTTATTACCCTTAGACCGATAGTAGATTAGAAAAAATAAATTAAAAAATACAAACCTTTTTAAAAACTTATATTAATTGGGCTTAAAATAATTAATACAAATAATATTTAATAATTCAACTAGTAATTAATAGCCGTATTAATACCTCTATTGGTATATCCCCGTTCTTTGCTATATATAGTTTCGAATCCGAATTTATTATACCGATTATCCCTAAGGCTATTAGAAATTTCCGTACCCCGGCTAATATCCGAGCCTAATAATTTATCGAAAAATTATTATAAATTATAAATATTTATTAAATTATAATAACTATAGCGGCTTAAAAGTAAAAAAAGTATATTAACTGTATACGGTAATTAATAGAATATTTCTAAATCGGCGATAAAATTTAATTTAACTTTAAAAATTATACCTCCCCTTAGCCGAAAAAGAAATTAGATTAATTATATATAAAATATACAGTTTTTCGAATCCTCTTTCTATTAATAGTCGAACTCTCCGGCCTCCCTAATAACGTCTATAATATCTTCTATATCGATCTTTTATAAAAAGTTATAAACGACCTACTATCTAAATAAATAACTATAAATTATTAGCTACCTCCCGTTTTAATCGAAAGCGAAGAGGAGTATTTTGTAGAGAAAATTTTATACGTAAATAATTCTCCGACTAATAGGAAAGTCTTTATAAAATAGAAAGGCTATTATAAACCCTTATAATACCCTTTAAAAGACTTTATTAATATAGAGGCGTTGGAAATCTTTAAAAAAGAATACAAAGATATTCGAATTAATAATAGACCGGCAGATTAATTTATAAGGATTAAAAAGTAGCGAAGGAAATAATTAATATTAGTAGCGCTAAAAAAGAAGTGTAGAAGCCGAATAGGAATTAATTAAAAAGTTTCCCCTAAAATAAGCGAGCCGAGAAATTCCCGTTCTAACGAGCCGGAGGGCTCTAGCGACCCGGAGGGCTCTAATACTACTAAAGTAAATAAATAGGGTTTCCAAATTATATAAATAGCCTTCTTCTTCTTCTTCTTAAATAGAGCCTCCGCTATAACTTCGGTTTCGGCCTCCTTACCCTCTACCCTAATAAAACGTACTCTCTTCTTAATCTTCTTCTTCTTTTCCTTTTTAATTTTCTTAAATTCTATTAATTTATTTTCCGGCTCCGAATATATACCCCCTAATTCCTTCAACTCTTTAATTATTTCCTTTAATTTAATAATATTATTAACTACCTCCTCTAATATAGAAGTACTAATACCCCTAATTACCCTATTAAATAATAAATTTAACCGAATATAAAACTCCTCCTCACCTAGTAATATATCCTCCTCCTCCGCTACCTCCTTCTCCCTCCCCCTCTCCTTCCTTTTAAATTTTAAAAGGTAAGCTTCGAACCCGGACAAAATACTATAGGCAACGGCGTATTAAAATTCGAACCTAAAAATATAAGAGTCTAAATTAATTAAAGTATTAAATTAGGACTCGAATTTAGAAAGGCGGGATTCGAACCCGGAGACGATAATATTAATACTAGCAATGGTATTTAAAATAATAGTACTAATAGAATCGGTAATAGCGGCGGCATTCTTAGTAATAGATTTAGCGGTAGCGGTAGCGACTTCGAATTTAGTAATAGCTTTGCGGCCGGTATAAAAAAATTCGGCGAAGGCGAGAGTTTAAGAACCGGCCTAATTATTCCAATTAATATAGAAAATATAAAATTCTTCCTCCAATTTATTTAGGGTCTTTAATACCCCCGCTAGAAAAATAGAAAGTATAAAATTTAAATTCGTTAAGACTATAATTAAAACTACTATAATAGTAACCGGAGTAATAAGCGGTTTAACCCCTATAAAGTAACCGAAGACCTTATAAATAATATTTTTAAAATAATATAAATATAAAAGAATAAAGAGTAAATTATAATTATAAATTTACTTACTTAATAGCCAAACTATTTTACTCCAATTCGTTAAAATAATAAGCGGCAACTACAATCTTCTAGAATTATTTATACGTTTTAGCTATAATACCCTTACCGATAGAATAATTATATACTAATTAGGCAATATACTATTCCTAAATAGTAAAAGGCTAAACCCAATAAACGTCGGCCTCTTTAGCCTTAATATAAAGAGCGTAATAATCTTTACCCTTAATAAATATATAAATATTAGGCTTACTAACATTTATATAACGAGAATACTACTACGGGGTTATTTTAATAATAATAGCGCAAGTTGATTTATAAATACTAAACGGAAGGATAATAGTAACTATCTCTAGTATAACGGGGGCGGGCGTATGCAAGCAAAGCCCAAAACAATTAGTATTAGGAGTAGAACTAGAGAATATACGGGTTAATAATATAATAAATAATAATAGGATTAATAAGCTAGAGCAACGAAGGTTAAATTTTAATAATAAGTAATAAGGTTTCTTAACGGTAGTAAATATGGTCTAATATCTAGATAAAGGTATATTAATAATATAATAATTATTATTAATAGGGAATAAGAGAGGAATTAAATTTAGAAGAGGGGTAAAATTCTAGATTATATAAATAAATAAATATAACTTATATAACGTAGCTATAATTAGAGGGGGAAAGGGGGGGGCTAATATTATAAATCTAACGCCTAATATTAATATCTAGTATATAGTTAACTAAACGAATACCGGCAATACTCGCTAAGCTAGTAAGCTACCGGCAACCCCCAGAGCCCTCGGGCCTCTACTAACCTCTACGGGATTAGCTAGACTCTAGTTACTTCAAGTAGCCAAGCACCCCTACAATGGCGTACGGCTATAAAAGGATAAGTAGCCGAGTCCGCCTTACGGGCTAGTCTTTCTCCTCTTTTCTCCTCGTAGAACTTTAATTAATTATTCTGGCTAGCACTTACGTATTGCTCTACTATCCCCTTACACCCTTTTTCCTATATTTAATTTTAATTTTAATAAATTTAATAAAGACGAATTTATTCCTACGTCCTTTCTTCTTATATTCAACGCTTTCTTACTTTATAAAGGCAATTCGTCTAACCCTATCTTCGATTTTAATATTTTACTCTTTAATATTTAATATAATAATAATATTTAAACTTTCTTTAAAATACTAAAGGAAGATTATTAAAGTAATATTTTTATATTCTAAAGCTACTTCCCGGAAGGAGATAATAATAATATACTACGTTATACGTTCTAAATTAATAGCTTCTAACGTAATATATAGAATAAATTCCTATATATTTTATTAATTAGTATAATATATAAAATTAATTATTAGAACTTCCCCCTCATATAAAATATAATTATTATATTAAAAAAAATTTTACTACTAATTTTTTAAACGCTCTTTAATAATAAGAAGGAGGATAGGTTTACTTTCTTCGTCGAGCGTATTAAAAGCGCGGCTAACGACCTTAAGATTTCCTACCCCTAATTTATTATAATTAATAACAATCCCCAATTTATTAATACTTTTAATATAACTTTTCCTAATATTTAACAATAACGCTACTTATAATATTTTAATAATAACGTCCTTAATTATATTAAGAAAGATTAAGTATATAATTTCTTATCCTCGTCTAATTATAAAATATAAAAATAATATAATAATAAAGATTTTAAAGATTTTAAATCGTTAAAGCGAGAAAACTCCTTAATTATTAAAGCCAAATTTATTCCCGGTCCCTTATTAAATTAGATTATTATTATAAGGGTAATATTATTCTTTATATAGTAATATATAATTGACTCCTCGGATATAACGGAGTTTAAACGCGTTTAATCTATTTTATAATATTAATTTAGTAAGTAAGAGGATATTATTTTGTAAATAGAAGAGATATAATTGCCTTATAAAGAGGAGTAGGTAAATTATTATACTAAAAAGTATTTAAATTAGGGATAGAAAATAATATTATAAATCGGGGCTATTAATAATTTTAAATTACTAAATTATTATAGCGGTTTAATTTTAGTATATAAAATTTATTTTTAATATATTAAATCTATTTAATAATTTTATTAATAGCTATATAAAACGAAGAAATAGTTATTATACGCATTATAGAAAATAGGCGGCCTTATATCGGTAGTTTTAAATATATAATATAATAATTTAATTAAAGCTCTAAGGAAATTAAATATAAAAGTAAGGTATTAAGCAAGGTTATTAATAGTAATTATAAAGTTATTTATATAATAATAAGGTATGAACTTTATATTATAATTAAAAATAGAAAGAGTAATTATAAAATTACTTATAAAAGAATAGGGTATAGATTTTAAATTATAATTATTCGAGAACTAATAAATAAAATAATTATTTAAGGTATAAGATAATTATTTAAGGAATAATATTTTTAGAAAAATATAAATAGAAGCTATATATAGGGTATAAATCTAAATTATATATTTAATAGCCCGTTTTATCTTCGATATAAATTTATTAATTAATTAGTAATTAAAACCCTCCTTATCGATAATTATTAAAATATACGAGATTTTACTATATTCGAACTAATAAAAAGTATATTTAGCGAAATATACCCGGCGCTTATCGGGTATAATACTATTAAAAGGTTTAATTAATAGCCTAGCGAATTCGATACGGATAGTAATTTACTACTTTATATTATTAATTAAAATAATATATAGAATAACCTATAGACCCGCAATGCCGTTAAATATATTCTCTAATAACCGATTATAAATATTTAAAGTTATTTAAATACTATTTTAAACTATTATCCTATTATAGAATTAATATAAATCCTAATATATAATTTTCTTATAAATATATGTAATATAGTCCTTGTAGAATTTATAAAGGTCGATGGAAGAAGGAGGCGGCGTAGGCCTAAAATTAGGAACCGGTTCAATTTTAAATAATTAATAACGCTTCTTATTCTTATATTCCTCCGTAATATTATATATTTTACTAATCTTCTTATAAGTAAAGTAAACGAATATATAGTATATATATTCGGTCTATTTTATTAGCGAAGAAACTATATAAATTTTTTATCCGATAACGTTTTTAATTTTAAATTTTACTACTATAAATTCGTCGTCTTTAAGCGTACCGGTAACGAAAATAATAATTTCTATTTAAATATATAATATATATATAAATTCCTCTTTTAAAATCTTTACGAACGTATATAATAAAATATCTTCCTTATTATAAATAATAATCCCCTAAACTTCTTCGCTTAAAAAGCTCTATTAGTATCGGTTAATATAATTAATAAAAGTTCTAAAGTAATACTTATTATTAACTTCGATTAGCGGATTAAATATAATAATACGTTCCGAATCGAAGGACCGATTTAATTATTTAATAAAATTAAAGACCGAAGGGGGTAATTCGAATGTTAAAGCTAATAATTATAGTATTTTCGCAGTTTTAATAATAGTATTTGCGAATTAGGATATTTATCGAAATAATTAAATATTAGGATTTTCTTCGCTAATCGAAGTAGAGTAGCGCGAATTAAAGTTAGAGAAAATTGTATTTCCCCCTTATATCGGTCCGTCCGGCGAAGAATTTAAGAGGCGTATATAATAATAATAATTGGATGGAAAATAAAATAAAGACGAAATAATAGGCGGGAGTAGAGGGTCCGCCGGCTATACCCGTATTTAGCTATATAGCCCGCGGGAGGAATAAATACGGGGGAAATTAAAGTAATCGAGCTTAGTACGATTTAATATATTAAATATCCTTTAAAAATATAGTGTATTATAGGGTATTATTTAACGTACTTCTACGTCCGCGACCATTCCTATTTATATATAGTCTATATTATATTTAAGTTAAACTATATCTAACAATTTAATACTCCGACTTCGAAAGAGGGATTAAAATTCGCTCGAATACGTTTAATCTTCTAAGAGATAAAAAATGCCCGACTCTCTTCTTCCTCCGACCGAACCTATAGCCGAACTATAACTTTTAATTACTAATATAAAACGTAGTAGAAGAAGACCTAAAAAATATCTACTACCGGAGAATATATAAAACTAGCTAACTTTCGTAATATAATTGTATACGTATTACCGCCGGGAATAAAGACTATTGTTAAAGGATTTTAATAGTATTTAAGTAAATAGAATAGTAGTAATTATATAGTAATAATAGTAGGCGGCTCTAACTATAGCGGCGGCTATAATTTTACTTATATCGGCCGGTAGAATAAGAGATAGCGCCTAATTAATTTAAATTAAATATTAATAAACCCTTTAGTAAGTAATCTTCTATAATATAAATTATTATTATATTAATTACTAACCCCTTCTTCTATAATTTAATCTGGAGCCTTCCTCCGTAAGGGTTCGCGGTCCTAATTATTAWGGGTATTTAATATTAAAATATAACTATCTATATTAATTAGATTATTACTATAAATACCGACGAAAGTTAGATGCGATTTGTTTTTATTTATAAAGGTAAGCTCCGGGTAAAGATTAGTAATAAACCGGAATTTATAATAAATTAATATAAAGCGTTTAGGATTAACCTAGGTATAGCGTATATAATTAAGAACTTTATTAACGTAGATACTACTATATATATTATATATCTTTCGGCAATTAAATTCCCCCGAGTATATAATCGGAATACCCGTTCTATTTAGGAAATCGGTAATATTTATTATAGTATATAATATCCTTACGTTAAGTTTAAATTAAAGATTATTATTAAATTTCTATTTTTCTATTAATTTTAAATATATTTACTTCTTAATCCTACGGCTAGGTTTAACTACCTTAATATATCTTATTAATTACCTATTATCCTTCGGCTCTTCTATTTTATTACTACTATATATACTTAAATATCGGAAGCTATAATAATTATAATTTATTTATTTTTCGTAAAGGTTTTTTCTTCTAATTTATAATATCGTTAATTATAAAATATAGAAGTAGGCTAATTAATAATATAGTATAAGAATCTTTTAAATTTAATATTATAATCGGTAACTAATTATATTTAATAGACTATAATAAAACTTATAAATATAACCCTATATATATAAATCCCAAACCCCTTTTTCCTAATACCTAAGAGCCTTATTATTTTTTACTATAATATAATATTATYCCTTATTTATTTAGAATAATAAATATATTTTTAATTATTTTTTAATAATTTTCTATCGCTTTTATTTAAACGTTTATAATAGAGTAGGTTAAGAAAGGGCGCGGTCGTAGTAAATTTCCCAGTCCTCCTCTCTTAACGCTAGAGAGGATAAAAAAAGTTAGAGAAAAAAATCGCCGGTCGTTATAAAAATATAAGGATAAAAAAAAGGCCGAGAGGTAATAATTATTATAATAAATATTAGTACGTCCGATATCTAAATAATATTAATTCTTCGCTTTATTAAACTCCTTTAATAATTAAATTAATATTATCGACTTTTTATTATACTTTATCCTATATATAGTTGAAAAGTAATAATTATTATAATAAATATTAATACGTTTAATATTTAAATAATATTAACCTTCTACTCTATTAAATTCCTTCGATATTTAAGTTAATATTAATATCGACCTTTTGTTACGCCCTATCCTATATATAAATATTATACCCGAAATACTAATTATAAATATATTGTACTTTTAAATTATCTTCCCTAAATAATTATATTTTCTATTATTTAATTCCTAATTAATATATATAATACTATTAATAATAGTAGTAAGAATAATAGTCTAACTACTAAACGTTTTAGAAGAGTTATTCTTATAATTCCCTAATTTATTTTATATAAATAAAGTAAATATATTTATAAATAGTAATAGTAGTAAAAAACCCCTAACGATTAATATTACTAATATAAATTTAAATATAGAGGGGCCTCCTACTAATACTGAAGATTATATCCTATATAATAGTAATAATTATTCTAAGAACGAAAATAATAATTCCGATTATAATAATTATTTCCTCGATATTAATAATAGTAATAATTTTAATAATAACGTTTATAACCTAAATACCTTAATTACTATACGTCTACTAGGGAGTAGCCTAGAGGAAAATATTCTAGTAAGAATAGAGGAAGTAGAAGAAAATAAATAATTCTAAATAGAAGAAGAAAAAAACCTAATATATAGTAAGAGTATATACTTTCTATAGTAGGAGTAGAATAAGAAGTTTCTTTTATTAATAAAATTATATCGATAATTAAATATATAAGAGTACGAATTAACCTAATAATATTTATAAATAGCCGAATTTCTCTATATTGTTAAAAGAACCCTAACGAAGACTATAAGAACCGTAATACTCTAATAATAGGGATCCTATTGACGAATAATAGTAAAATATTACTATTAATGTTCCGGGCTATATTAATAGTAATAATAATAAGAAGGGTAATATGCGCCGAAACCGATATAGAATAAATAATAATAATATTTATAATAATAGCGCCCTTCTATATTAAATGTTATATATACCGCCTAGGGTATAAAATCTACTACTATGCCCGTATATAACAATATAACCGCTACTATTAGTTAATATCGTAATAAAGCTTACTATAAAACTATAAACGTTATTAAATTATATATTCGAATCCTACGAATAAAAATACGGCGCCGAATACGTATACTTTAAGTATAAAGACCCCGGCGTTAATATCGGCTACTATAATTTATAAGATATTATTAAAATACTACGAAGTAAGCTACTATAGAAGGATAAAAATATTTACCCCTATTATTACGCTGATAATAATTTATAGTATTTGAGGGCCGAGTAATGGAAAAATTATAGCTAGCCCGAGGAGGAGTTGTAAATTATAATTCCTTCGGGCCCCGAATTATTAAGGGYTTTAAAGAATAAATATATTAGACTCCTATAATACTCTAATAATTTAATTATTAATAAGTATTTAAAGGGTCGAAAGAAGGCAACGTCCTTCCCCGGCTCTATTTCAAATACTTTTATAATATAATTATTATTATTTAAAAGCTGTCTACAATCTCTTTTAATATTAATTCGGTTCTAAAATTTATTAAAACTTTTATAATAATTAAAAGTAATCTTAAATAAATTCCCGACTATAAAATATAATTTAATTTTAAGAACGACGTCTATATAAATATAAATATATTATTACCCTCTATAGTAAACGCTATTAAAGACTAAGGCCGCTAGTAACCTCGTTCGTTATATATAATTCCCTACTACGCCTTAGCCTAAATTAATAAATAATTATACGCTCTTTTCTATATATTCTTCCTCCGGATATATTACTATACCTTGCTACTATAAGGCGGTAATAAAAGCGGTAACGTACGGGATAAAAATAGTAATATTTAGATAAATAATAGTAATAACCCTATTACCTTCGAATTTAATACCGGCCCTTATAAGCGGTCGCGAAGGGGGTAAGCGCCGAAGCGTAGGCTTAATAGTAATAGCCTATTATTAGAGAATATTATTCTATTAAAGTATTTAACCGTTTAATTAGATTATATCCTTATATTAATTATTTATAATTCTATTAAAGATAATAATATTTTAAAATATTTTATTTTTTCGAGACGGATAGTAATAGCTACTATATATATACTTAAGGAAAGTAGCCGCCGAAAAGTTATTAGTAGTAATAGTACTAATAAAGAAGATAGCGCTAATTTCTCCGCCCCGTATAATAATTATTAGATGTAAATAAATATTTACTATATTTAGTTAAAATTCTTCGGCCTACTATAAAAGGCAATTTAGGAATGTATTAATTTAGGCGTAATTAAAAACTTAGCTAAATATAACGTCTTTCGAAATTAATAACTAATTTTTAATATTAAGAATAAAAAGACCGTTTTTATATTTAATAATTATAGGGTCGATTATAGTTATCCTTTAACGATTATAAAGGAAATATCGGATATTTTCTATAATTATATTATAAAAATCCGGAAAAGGTTCGAAGACGTATTTAATCTTGCCTACTACGAAGTAAATACGTTTTACTTAGACTTTAGTAAATAAATAGCTAATTATAGTAAAGACGAAGATACTATATATATTTATTTTTAATATATATATTACTTCGTATCTTGTATTATAACCCGGCGCCGGCAAGCTGTAAATATTGCTATAATCCGTATAATATACGAAATAGCGGGGAGTAAACGCCTTTAATTCGAAAAGGTATTAAATTTAAATGAAATTTACTATATAGATAAAGTCTTTAATAAAGCCGATAAATGCCTATTACTTATAGTAAAATATTACCTTTAAATAATAATTTCTAATTATAGGAGTATTACTATAATTATTACCCTTAATAATTATAAACGAAAGGCCGGCCTTATTTATACCTAATTATATAATACTATTAAAGTGCTATTCGACGCTATTAGCTACTATATGTTTATTTCGCCTACGTACGAAAATTTTACTCTTAATAAATTTTACTTTAATTAATTCTAATATAATAGTAAAACGGTTATTACTAATATTAAAACGTTTAAGAAGGGGTATATATAAATAAAGATAAAGGTAGTTAATAATTATATAATATATAATATATATTATATAGTATTTAGGAGGAATATTAGGTTTTTTTAAAATTATTCTACCGTATTATAAATATATAAATAACGGCGGAACGGTTGGCTAATAGCGGCGGTAGTATTCGTAATAACTATACTAATACTAATTGTAATAATAGTAATAATATTCGGCAAAACGAAATATTACTATAGTTTATTATCCGAACGCCGGATATTGCCGAATTCCTCGCCGCCTAAATCAACCGCTACTACCYTTTATTCGAATATATTTACTAAAATAAAGTAAYATATATTTTACTCGTAGAAATAATAATTATAATTATAATTTTACGAAGGCTCTAATATTATTATAATAATAGAATTATTTATAAATAATTACTACTCTTTAATAAAGTATAGAAATAGCCGGAAGAAGTAAAGGCGGTTATAAGTAGTAGTAGGAGAGGTAGTCGCCGCTATACCGGTTTAAATATATTTAAAATAATAATACGTTACGGCTTTAGGTAGTAATTACTAGAATTATTCCGCTAATAGTATTAATAATTTAAAACCGACGCTTTTAATCGGCTTTTAATTATTAACTTTCTAATCCGCTACGAATACTATAAATATTAAAAGGCCGTTCGAAATTCAGTAAGCTATTTGGCCATTACGACTTGGATTTTGGATGTTCGGAACGGGCTTAGTGTTTCGTGATATTTAATCCTATTGGTTCTTACCCGGTGAGCTATAATCCTATTAATTCCTACCTAGTAAGCTACAATCCTATTGGAGGACCCGAATCCCTACCCTACTTTTACATTCGCCAATTACGATATTCTATCGTAAAGCACCTTAAAATTAAGATAAAACTATTAGAATTGCGTACACCGGAATGAAAAAAGATTTATGGGATAGAGAAGATTCGTATAATTCCCCTATATTATTTGTTAATTAATATAGCGTAAATTGAAGTTGTAAGTAGTATTATAAATAGGCGACCGATGTAAATCGATATAACCAGGCGGATAATAATTAATTAGGTTAGTTATAAAGGTTAGGATTACTTTGAAATATTTTGAAATTAAAATAAAATTATAATTGTTAGAATTACGTATACTAAAATGAAAAAAGATTAATAGGATAGAGAAGATTCGTATAATTCCTTTATATTATTTATTAATTAATATAGTATAAATTAAGGTTGTAGGTAATATTGTAAATAGGCGACTAATGTAAATCGATGCGATTGGGCGGATTGGCTAATTAGGCTACCGGTGGTTGTAAGGGTTAGGACTATTTTATATATATTATTGCTTTTGTAGTTGTGAGGGTTAGGATTGCTTTGTGTATATTGTTACTTTTGTAGTTGTATTGTTGCTTTAGTGGTTGTAAGGGTTAGGATTGCCTTATATATATTATTTATATAGTTGTAAGGGTTAAGACTATTTTATATATATTATTGTTTCTATAATTATAAGGGTTAGGACTACCTTATATATATTATTGCTTTTGTAGTTGTGAGAGTTAGGATTGCCTTATATATATTATTACTTTTATAGTTGTAAGGGTTAGGATTATTCTATATATATTATTGCTTTTATAGTTGTAAGGATTAGGATTACTCTATATATATTATTACTTCTATAGTTATAAGGGTTAGGACTGCCCTATATATATTATTGCTTTTATAGTTGTAAGGGTTAGGATTGCTTTATGTGTGTTGTTGCTTTTATAGTTGTAAGGGTTAGGACTGCCTTATATATATTATTGCTTTTATAATTATAAGGGTTAGGATTGCCTTGTATATATTATTACTTCTCTAATTATAAGGGTTCGGGTTCGTATTCGCCTAGAGGTATATAATGTTAAGAACTATTAGAAGTCTATTACCTCGCTATTATTTTATTAACGTTTTATTATAAATAATATTTAGATAATATTTATATTAATATAGCTCAATTAGAATTATATATATTAGAATATAAAAAAACGCTATAGCGTAGAGTAAGTTATTAAGATTCTCCTATAACGTTTTCTTAATAATATAATATAGAATAAAGTTGTAAGTAATATTACAAATAGGCGACTAATATAAGTCGATGCGACTAGGCCGGATTCGTTTATTAAGCTAATCGTTAAATACGTAACGTAGACGGCTTCTATCTATTTATTCTTAGAGGTTATTTAATAATATTCCTTTTTAGTAACGTAATAACAATATTAACTATTTTAACGACGATATATTAGCCG
Organism: Neurospora sp. CHS-2018a; assembly: GCA_009802275.1. NCBI lineage: Eukaryota > Fungi > Ascomycota > Sordariomycetes > Sordariales > Sordariaceae > Neurospora > Neurospora sp. CHS-2018a. The sequence goes on from RAKG01000064.1 coordinate 160,554, forward strand.
AACTAACCCCGAATTATAAAGGAAATTAAATTATACCTAACCGTTTAATACCCCGACTTCGAAAGAGGGACCGAAATTTATTTAAATACGTTTAATCCTCTAAGAGATAAAAGATACCCGATTTTCCTCTTCCTCCGACTAAACCTACAGCCGAACCGCAACCTTTAATTATTAACGTAAAACGTAGTAGAGGAAGACCTAGAAAATATCCGCTATTATAAAATATATAAAATTAATTAGCTTTCGCAATACGGTTATTATAATAAGCTTTAAACGAAGTAAGGGGTCTAATTAAAGAGATATTAGGTTCGGCGGAAGTATAAATTCCTTTTAAAAAATAAAATATACCTAATTCTCCTCTTCCTCTAACCGAACCTATAATTGAGCCGTAATTTTTAATAATTAATATAAAGCGTAGTAGAAGAAGACTTAAAAAACGTCCGCTACTATAGAATATATAAAATTAACTAATTTTTATAATATAGCTATTATAATAGGCTTTAAACGAAGTAAGGGGTTTAATTAAAGAGATATTAGATTTAGTAGAAGTATAAATTTAAAAATGAAACGAAATATTCGATTATATAGAAATTAAGTATTATATAATATATAAAGTATTAGAATTTGCCGAATATTTAGAATTTTAATTTTTAAAAAGCGTTAATAATAATATTAATAACGAAGAATAATAAAAAGAAGAAGTCGGATAAAAGTAGGAAGTCGAATAATAGGAGGAAGTTAAATAAGAGAAGGGGGTTAAATAATAAGAAGAAATCGAATAATAGAAGGAGGTCAAATAATAAGAGGCGGCCAAATAATAGAAGGAAGTTAAATAATAGGGGGAAGTCGAATAAGAGAAGAAAGTCGAATAATAAAAGGAAGCCGAATAATAGGAAATAATTAAATAATAAGAAGTAATTAAATAATAGGAGGCGGCCGAATAATAAGGGGAAATCGAATAATAGGAGGCGGTCGAATAATAGGAGGAGGTTAAATAATAGGAGGAGGCCGAATAATAAAAGGAGGCCGAATAATAGGAAGCGGCCGAATAATAAGGGGAAATCGAATAATAGGAAGTAATCGAATAATAGAAAGAAGTTAAATAATAAGAAGAGGCCGAATAATAAAAGGAGGCCGAATAATAAGAGGAGGCCGAATAATAAAAGGCGGCCGAATAATAGGAGGCGGCCGAATAATAGGAGGCGGTTAAATAATAGGGGAAAGAAAGCTTATAAAAAAATAAAAATACTTTTAAAATACCCCTACCCTTTATTAACTTTTACAACGATTTTAATTTTGACGAATTTAGCGAAAATAAATTTACTTTTATATCCCTTCCTCCCGCGCCCGATTTTAATTTTAACGAATTTAGTAAAAATAAATTTATTCCTACGTTCCTTCTTCTTACACTTAACGCTTTTTTATTTTATAAGGGCAATTCGTCCGACCTTATTTTCGATTTTAATATTTTATTCCCTAACGCCTAATATAATAATAATACCCAAACTTTCTTTAAAATACTAGAAGAAAATTATCGAAATAATATTATTATATTCTAAAACTACCTCCCAGAAGAAGATAATAATAATATATTTATACTACATTATACATTCTAGATTAATAGCCTCCAGCGCGATATATAGAGTAAATTCCTATATATTTTATTGATCGGCGTAATATATAAAATTAACTATTAGAACTTCCCCCTTATATAGGGTATAATTATTATATTAAAAAAAACTTTACTACTAATCTTTTAAGCGCTCCTTAATAATAAGAGGGAGAATAGGTTTATTTTTTTCGCCGAGTATATTAAAAGCGCGGTTAACAATTTTAAAATCCCTTACCTCTAATTTATTATAATTAACGGCGACCCCCAATTTATTAATACTTTTAATATAACTTTTCTTAATATCCAACGATAGCGTTACTTATAGTATTTTAATAGTAACGTCCTTAATTATATTGAGAAAGATTAAGTATACGATTTCTTATCTTCGTTTAATTACGAAGTATAAAAATAATATAATAATAAAGATTTCGAAGATTTTAAATTATTAAAGCGAGAAAATTCCCTAATTACTAGAATTAAATTCGTTCCCAGTTACTTATTAAATTAGATTACTACTACGAGGGTAATACTATTCTTTATATAGTAATATATAATCGATTCTTTAGACGTAGCGGAATTTGAGCGCGCTTAATTTATTTTATAATATTAATTTAGTAAATAGGAGAATATTATTTTATAAATAAGGGAGATATAGTTGCCTTGTAAAGAGGAGTAGGCAAGTTGCTATATTAAGAAGTATTTAAATTAAGGATAGAGAACGATATTACGAATTAGGGCTATTAATAGCTTTAAATTACTAGGTTATTATGGCGGTTTAATTTTAATATATAAAGCTTATCTTCAATATATTAGGTCCGTTTAGTAATTTTATTAATAACTATACGAAACGAAGAAATAATTATTATACGCATTATAGAAAATAAGCGGCCCGGTAATCTCAGATACGTAGTATAATAATTTAATTAAAGCTCTAAGGAAGCCGAATATAGAAGTAAAGTATTAAGTAAGGTTATTAATAGTAATTATAAAGTTATTTACGTAGTAGTAGGGTATGGACTTTACGTTGTGGTTAGAAATAGGGAGAGCGGTTATAAAGTTACTTACGGAAGAGTAGGGTATAGATTTTAGGTTATAGTTATTCGAAAGCTAACGAGTAAGATAGCTATTTGGGGTGTAAGACAATTATTTAAAGAATAGTATTTTTAGAAAAATATAAATAGAAGTTATATATAAGGTATAAATCTAAATTATATACTTAGTAACCCGTTTTATCTTTAATATAGATTTGTTAATTAATTAGTAACCGAAACCCTCTTTATCGATAATTGTTAAAATATGCGAGATCTTACTGTGCTCGAGTTAATAAAAGGTATGCTTAGCGAAATGTACCCGGCGCTTATTGGGTATAATATTATTAAAAGGTTTAATTAGTAGCCTAGCGAATTCGATATAGATAGTAATTTATTGCTTTATATTATTAATTAGAATAGTACGTAGAATAATTTATAGATTCGCAACGCCGTTAAATATATTTTCTAATAGCCGATTATAGATATTTAGAGTTATTTAAATACTATTTTAAATTATTATCCTATTATAGAATTAGTATAAATTTTAGTATATAGTTTTCTTATAGATGTACGCGATATAGTCCTCGTAGAATTTACGGAGGTCGATGGAAGAAGGAGGTGGCGTAGGCTTGAAATTGGGAACCGGTTCGATTTTAGGCGATTAGTAGCGCTTTTTATTCTTATATCCCTCCGTAATATTATATATTTTATTAATCTTCCCGTAAATAAAGTAAACGAATATATAGTATATATATTCGGTTTACTTTATTAATAAAGAGGCTATATAAACTTTTTGTCCAATAACGTTTTTAATTTTGAATTTCGCTACTACGGGTTCGTCGTTTTTAAGCGTACCGGCAATAAAAGTAACGATTTCTATTTAAGTATACGATATATATACGAATTCCCCCTTTAAAATTTTCACGAACGTATATAATAAAATATCTTCTTTATTATAAATAATAATCCCTTGGATTTCTTCACTTAAAAAACTCTATTAACGTCGGTTAATACGGTTAATAAAGGTTTTAAAGCGGCGTTCGTTATTAATTTCGATTAGTAAATTAAATATAATAATATATTCTAAATCGAAGGACTAATTCAATTATTCAATAAAATCGGAGACCAAGGGGGGTAATTCGGACGTTAAAGCTAATTATTATAATATTTTTATAATTTTAGCGATAGCGTTTGCGAATTAGAATATTTATTAAAATAATTAAATATTAGGATTTTCTTCATTAATCGAAATAGAATAGTACGAATTGAAATTAGAGAGAATTATATTTCCCCTTTATATCGGTCTATCCGGCGAGGAATTTAAGAGCGGCTATATTTATATTTAACTATATAGTCCGCGGGAGGGGTAAATACGGAGGAAGTTAGGGCAATCGAATTTAATACGATTTAATATATTAAATATCCTTTAAAAATATAGTACGTTATAAAGTATTATTTAATATACTTCCGCGTCCGCGATTATTCCTATTTATATATAATCTATATTACGTTTAAGTTAAATTATATTTAACGGTTTAATATTTTAACTTTAAAAGAGGGATTGAAATTCGTTTAAATATATTTAATCCTCTAAAAGATAAAAGATGCCCGACTTTCCTTTTCCTCCGACCGAACTTACCTATATATAATCTACGTTATACTTAAATTAAATTATATTTAATAATCTAATATTCCGACTTCGAAAGAGGGATTGAAATTCGCTTAAATATATTTAATCTTCTAAAAGATAAAAGATACCCGATTTTCCTTTTCTTCCGACCGAGCCTATAGCCGAACTATAACTTTTAATAATTAGCGTAAAGTATAATAGAGGGCATAATAGAAGAAGACCTAGAAAATATCCGCTACCAAAGATTATATAAAACCAACTAGCTTTTATAATATAGTTATATATATATTACCGCCGGGAATAAGGACTATCGTTAAAGGACTTTAATAATATTTAAATAAATAAAATAGTAATAGTTTTATAATAATAATAGTAAGCGGCTCTAATTATAGCGGCGGCTACAATTTTATTTATATCGGCCGGCGAGGTTTAGTTAGTAAATATATATAATTCGGAAGAGTAGGAGATAGCGCTTAATTAATTTAAATTAAATATTATTAAACCCTTTAATAAATAATCTTCTATAATATAAATTATTATTATATTAATTATTAACCCCTTCCTCTATAGCTTAGTCCGGAGCCTTCCTTTCGTAAGGGTTCGCGGTCCTAATCGCTAAAGGCATTCAATATTAAAATATAATTATCTATACTAATTAAATTATTATTATAAATACTAACGAAAATTAAACGCGATTCGTTTTTATTCCTAAGGGTAAACTCCGGGTAAAAATCAGTAATAAACCGGAATTTATAATAAATTAATATAAAGCGTTTAGGATTAACCTAAGTATAGCGTATATAATTAAGAACTTTATTAATATAGATACTACTATATATATTATATATCTTTCGGCAATTAAGTTCCTCCGAATATATAATTAGAATACCCGTTCTATTTAGGAAATTAGCAATATTTGCTACAACGTACGGTACCCCTACGTTAGGTTTAGGCTAGGGATTACTATTAGATTTCCGTTTTTCTATCAATTCCAAATATATCTACTTCTTAATCCTACGGCCAAATTTAGCTACTTTAATATATTTTATTAACTACTTACTATCCTTCGGCTCTTCTATTTTATTATTACTATACATACTTAAATATTGGAGGCTATAATAATTATAATTTATTTATCTTTCGCGAAGGTTTTTTCTTTTAATTTACAATATCGTTAATTATTAAATATAGAAGTAGGCTAATTAATAACATAATATAAAAATCTTCTAAATTTAATATTATAATCGGTAACTAACTATATTTAATAAACTATAACAAGACCTATAAATATAACCCTATATATATAAATCTCAAACCCCTTTTTCCTAATACCTAAGAGCCTTATCATTCCTTACTATAATACAATATTACTCTTTACCTATTTAGAATAATAAATATATTTTCAATTATTTCCTAATAATTTTCTATTACTTTTACTTAAACGTCTATAATAGAATAGGCTAAGAAAGGGCGCGGTCGTAATAGACCTCCCGGTCCTCCCTTTTTAACGCTAAAGAAGAAAGAAAAAGCTAAAGAATAAAATCGCTAGTCGTTACAAAAATATAAGGATAAAAAAAAGGCCGAAAAGTAAAGGCAATAACTATTATAATAAATACTAATACGTCCAATATTTATATAATACTAGCTCCCCGCTCTACTAAATTTTAACGTTTAAATTAATATTATCGACCTTTCGTTACGCCCTATCCCGCATATAGCTAAGAAGTAATAACTACTATAATAAATATTAATACGTCCAATATTTGAATAATATTAACCCTCCGCTCTATTAAGCTCCTTCAACGCTTAGGCTAATATTAATATCGACCCTTTATTACACCCTATCCTATATATAAACGTTATACCCAAAGTACCGGCTACAAATATATCGCGCCTTTAAATTATCTTCCCTCAATTATTATATCTTCCGCTGCCTAACTCCTAATTAATATATATAATATTATTAATAATAATAATAGGAATAATAGCCTAGCCGCCAAACGTCCCGGAAGAGCTACTCTTACGATTCCCTAATTTATTTTATATAAATAAAGTAAATATATCTATAAATAGTAATAGTAATAGAAAACCCCTAGYAACTAATATTATTAATATAAATTTAAATACGGAAGTGCCCCCCGTTAATACCGAAGATTATATTTTATATAATAATAATAATTATTCTAAGAACGAATATAGTAATTCCGATTACAATAATTATCTCCTCGATGTCGGCGACGGTAATAATTCCAATAATAACGCTTATAGCCTAAATACCCTAATTACCGTACGTTTATTAGGGAGTAGCCTAGGGGTAAATCTTTTAGTAAAAATAGAAGAGGTAGAAGAAGATAAGTAATTTTAAGTAGAAGAAGAAGAAAACCCGGTACGTAGTAAGAGTATACGCCTTTTATAATAGGAATAGAATAAGAAGTTTCTTTTATTAATAAAATTATATTAATAATTAAATATATAAGAGTACGAATTAACCTAACGACGTTTATAAATAGCCGAATTTTTCTATACCACTAGAAGAACCTTAATAAAAATTACGAAAATTATAGTACTCTAATAATAGGGATCCTATCGACGAATAATAGTAAAATACTATTATTAACCTTCCGGGCTATATTAATAATAATAATAATAAAAAGGGTAATATACGCCGAGGCCGACGTAAAACGGATAATAATAATATTTATAACGATAGCGCCCTTTTATACTAGATGCCGCGTATACCGCTTAAGGTATAAAGTCTATTATTACGCCCGCGTATAACGGTATAACCGTTACCGTTTACTAACGTTACGGTAGAATTTATTATAGAACTATAAATATTATTAAATTATACGTTCGAATTTTACAAATAAGAATACAGCGCCGAATACGTATATTTTAAATATAAAGACCCCGGTATTAATATCGGCTACTATAATTTATAAGATATTATTAGAATACTATTAAGCAGGCGGCTACAGAAGGGTAAAAATACCTACCCCTATTACTACGCCGACGATAATTTATAGCGTTCGAAGGCCGAATAATAGAAAAATTACGGCTAGCCCGAAGAGGAGCCGTAAATTACAATTCCTTCGGGCCCCAAACTACTAGGGGTTTTAAAGAACGAATATATCGGACTCCTAGGCCGGTAATATTTTAATAAATTTAATTTATAGTAAGCGTTTGAAGGGTCGAAAAAGGGCGGCGTCCTTCCCCGGCTTTATTTCGAATATTTCTATAATATAACTACCGTTATTTAAAAGCCATTTACAATTTCCTTTAATATTAATTCGGTTTTAAGGTTTATTAAATCTTTTATAATAGCTAAAGACGGTTTTAATTAGATTCCCGACTATAAAATATATTTCAATTTTAAAAACGACGTTTATATAAATATAAACGTACTACTACCCCCCGCAATAAACGCTATTGAAGACCGGGGCCGCTAGAAGCTTCGCTCGCTATATACGATTCTTTATTACGTTTTAGCCTAGGTTAATAGATGGTTATATACTCTTTTCTACGTGTTCTTCCCTTGGATATATTGTTATACCTTATTACTATAGGGCGGTAATAAGGGTAGTAACGTATGGGACGAGGATGGCGATATTTAGATAGATAATAGTAATAACTTTATTGCCTTCGAATTTAATGTTGGCCCCCGTAGGCGGTTACGAAGGGGGTAAGCGCTAAAGCGTAAGTTTAATAATAATAGCCCGTTATAAGAAAGTATTATTCTATTAGAGTATTTAACCGTTTGGTTAGACTGTATTTTTATATTAGTTATTTATAATTTTATTAAGGATAATAATATTTTATAGTATTTTACTCTCTTAAGATAGATGGTAGTAGTTATTATATATATATTTAAGGAAGGTAGCCGCCGAAAAGCTATTGGTAGCGATAGTAGTAACAAGGAGGACGGCGCTGACCTATATAATAATTATTAGATATAAATGAATATTTATTATATTTAATTAGAGTTCCTCGGCCTACTATAAGAGGTAATTTAGGAATATATTAATTTGGGCGTGGTTAAAAACTTAGTTAAATACGACGTTTTTCGAAATTAGTAGTTAGTCTTTAATATTAAGAACGAAAAGACTATCTTTATATTTAGTAATTATAGGATTGATTACGGCTATCCCTTAGCGATTGTAAAGGAAATATTAGGTGCTTTCTATAATTGCGTTGTAAAAATTTGGAAAAGGTTCGATAATACGTTCGATCCCGCCTATTACGAAGTAGATACGTTTTATTTAGACCTTGGTAAATAAATAACTAATTATAGTAAAGGCGAGGATATTATATATATTTACTTCTAGTATACGTACTACTTCGTATCCTATATTACGGCCCGGCGCTAGTAAATTGTAAATGCCGTTATAATTTGTATAGTATACGAAATAGCGGAGGGCGGACGCCCTTAATTCAAAAAGGTATTAGGTTTAAACGAAATTCGTTATATAAATGAAGTCTTTAATAAAGTTAATAAACGCTTATTACTTACAATAATATATTACTTTTAAACGATAATTTCCGGTTATAGGAGCGTTATTATAATTATTACCTTTAGTAGTTACAAATGAAAGGCCGGCTTCGTTTATACCTAGTTGTATAATACTATTAAAGCGCTATTTAACGCCGCTGGCTACTACGTATTTACTTCGTTTATATACGAAGATCTTACTCTCGACGAGCTTTATATTATTTAGTTCTAATATAATAGTAAAGTGGTTATTATTAATATTGCGGCGTTTAAGAAAGGGTATATACGGATAAAGATAAGGGTGGTTAATAATTTGTACGATATATAACGTATATTATATAGTATTCGGGAGGAATATTAGGTTTTTTTAAAATTGTTTTATTATATTGTAAATATATAAACGATAGCGGATCGGTTAATTAGTAGCGGCGGTAGTATTTGTAATAGTTGTACTAGTATTAATTATAGTAGTAGTAGTGATGCCCGGTAAAATGAAATATTATTGTAATTTACTATCCTAATATAGGATATCGCCGAGTTCTTCGGCGCTTAGATTAATTACTATTGCTTTTTATTCGAATATATTTATTAGAATACAATAATACGTATTTCGTTCGTAGAGACGGTAGTTATAATTATAGTTTTGCGAGGGCTTTAATATTATTATAGTAGCGGAGTTATTTACGAATAGTTATTATTCTTTAGTAAAGTATAGAAGTAGTTGGAAGAGGTAGAGGCGGCCGTAAGTAGTAGTAGGAGAGGTAATTGCCGTTATACCGGTTTGAATATATTTGAGATAATAATACGTTACGGCTTTAGGTAGTAGTTACTAGAATTATTCTGCTAACGGTATTAGCGGTTTGAAACCGACGTTTTTAACCGGCTTTTAATTGCCGACTTTCTAATCCGCTACGAATATTGTAAATATTAGAAGGCCGTTCGAAATTCTTTAGGCGTATGGGTATAAATTTTATAATAGGACGAATAGTTCGTCGATTATAATATAACCGCCTTATAAGGAATAGATATAACGTAGGAGGATACGAATTAGCTAGAGAAACTACGGAAAATCTGGTTGTATATTTTAATTTATATTATTATACGTTGGTTTAATTCCGACGTATAATAGAAATTAATAGATTAAAATAAGAAATACCTAGAACTTATATTATTTATAGCGGAGAAGAAGGATTTACCGCTATTTTACTTCGACGAAATAAAAGAGCTCTTTTATAATAGGACTGTATATAATTCCGAAGGATTAATATTTCTACTATTGTATTTCGCGGTTAGTAACGTCCGAAAATTCTTAGAGGCTAAAAAGTTTATATATTACTTCTTCAATATAGACGACGGTAAAGCCCGGAGGTGGGAGGCGGTTAATTTCCGCGTTACTATATAGTTAGGTTGTAAAGTAATAAATAAGCGGATAGGTAAAGTAGCGGGAGATAAATGGTTTTAATCGCTAATAGATTCGGTATTAGTTATATATTAGATCCTTCCCTTCTTAAATTAATAAACGTTTTTTAATTATGTAGGGGCGGGATTAATAAGGCGGACTATATAGGTAGTAGTTCGATTTTACTTTAAGAATACGAAATAAGGAGCCTTGTAGTTAGAAGAGCGTACCTTTATTTATAAGTCTACCGACAATTTGGGGCTTGTGAAAATATAAGTTTAATAAATATTTATAGTAAAGATTTACGATTTAATTGGGGAGGGTTTAGGGTATTAAATCTTTTTGTATTAATTGGGTAGAGAAGTATTCGGGTTAAAAAAGGAGGACCGGGCCGTAAATAATTGGTTATTAAAAATAAATATTATACATTTAGTATTAGGTAATGGAAATCGGGTTATACCGATAATAGAAGAAGGGTTACCGCTATAATTAGTATATATTAAGTATATTTATATACGAAATGATTTTGAAATATAAGTATTCGTATTTCGGATAATTATAAATAAATTTATTTTTATTAAGAAAGGATATAGATAATGATAGAGGGTATTGTTGGACGGAATTTTATAGTTAGAATAAATATTTGGATTCGATCCCCGGATATTAATGGCTGTTCTCCTCCGCCGGCTTATTAGTAGAAACTAACTTTAATTCATCTACCCGAGTTTGGACTTCTACGGGCTTATTAATAGAAGTATTCGTTAAGGCATTTATTTAGGTTTGGAGATTATTAAGTAATTCTATATTAGCGGTTATTACCGCGTATTAATTACATTCTATATAATTCTAATGGGAGGTTGTTGCCCTCTTTATATTTTTCTACGGACTTATTAGTAGAAGCGGAAACGAGGGTATTTATATTTATTTAAATAATATTAATTAAGCTCCTAATAATAGACGATTTAGTTTTTAAACGATTTAAATGAGTGTTGATGGAATTGAAGCGTTTAGTCCTTACGTTGCGAGTAATTAATAATTTGTTACGTATATTCGCTTCTAAACGATATATACGAGTATTGAGGGAATTGAAGCGTTTAGTCCTTACGTTACGAATAATTAATAATTCGTTATATATATTCGTTTCTAAACGATATATACGAGTATTGAGGGAATCGAAGCGTTTATTAATTAGATTGCGAAGTATCTTTTTAGTTATAATAAATTTAAGAATAGTGGGGGTTGCGGGGGCTAGATTATTAACCGCTTTTATAATATCCGATATTAAGGGAGGTATAGGGTCCGTTAAGGTGAGGCGTATATATTTTAGGGGTTTATATTAGCCTTTTTTAATTAGTATATTAAATTACTAATTTATAATAGTATAGGGGGTTATTTAAGTAAGAAGGTTGTAATTATAATAGTAATTCGAATAAGTGGTTTATAGCGCCCCGGTAGCTTTGGTTACCGCGGTTTGGCGGGCCGTTACTACTATTTCGTTAACGTTATTAATATTAGATAATTTTTAATCCGTTAAGTAGGTTTATATCTTTATAGCAAAGGGTTTTATATTAGTTAGTAAATTGTAAATATAACGATTAATTATTCTATTATAAGGATTGTAGGGTTTATTATAAACGTTTAGTAGAAAAAGGAAAAGACGTTAGATAGGTGCGCGAAAAATATAATAATAAAAATAATAATTTACGATTAATAAAGTACGTATAAGTATTAATTTAGCGTTAGAGTTTATAATATTCGTTCTTTATAGTATATTCTCTTATAGTGTAAGCGTTACGTATAATAGTTAGGGTATAGGTTGTATAAGGAGGTAGATGGGCGTTATTAAAGTAGAAAATTCGTTAGTGAATAGATAGTTAGGAAAAAGTTTAGGCTATTTATAATTCCTTATTATTAGGAGTAATATAAGCGGCGCGGTAACGCGCGTGAATTATACGTACGTTGGGAATTAGGGTGGTTATTATAGAAGGCGGGGAGTAGGAATTTATTAATAGTAATGAGAAGGGGAAGAGAAAGTAGGTAATAGTTTGGTAGAAGGGATTTGGAAGCGGATATTAGGTACTTTAAGAATTGAAGAGGCTTATTACTTCTATTATATAATTAATTAGGTAGGATAGCCCGGCGTACTAGTCGTAGTCGCTAGGATGAATGTAGGGTTATTAAAATTGATATAATAAATACCTTTTAAAATCTAGCGGGCTTATAGGGTATTTAGTATATAATTATTTTATATTAATTATATTAGTCGTTATTTGAGCGCGGGGTATACGGGATACCCCTATTTACGTATAGAAGAGTAGATAATACCCTTTAAAATTTAGCGGGCTTATAGGGTATTTAGTATATATTTATTTTATATTAATTGTATTAGTTATCGTTTGAGCGCGGGGTACGCGGGATATCCCTATTTATATACTTCTATTAAAATAAAATTAACTCTTTACAAACTTAATTAATTTTTAACCTCGAAATTTCTTTGAATTTTATTAATTTCGGGAAGTTTAACTAGTATTTTATTTGCCGCTAAATTAGCGCCGGCGGCTACTTTTGCGAGCTCCCGCCGGTCTTCTATAATATTAAAATAGCCTTTTAAATAGCGGTCGCCGATATTTATACTTAGGAGGTAGGATTTGCCGTAGAGGTAGTTACGGCTTAGATTGTACGTGCCCGAACTACCTTTATAGATTTATATTATATTATTTATATTATATTCCGCTGTATTTGTATTTATTAGTACGGTAATACTATTATTTGCCCGCTTATACCTTAGGATATATTAGGACTTTAATTAGTTTAAATAGAGCGCTACTATTTCCGTATTCTGGCGGGCAAGCGTTAACTTTAAAACTATTCTTTAAATTCCTATTATTTAATTAAATAGATTTTATTCTAATAAGAATTATATCGCTTTATTCTAATATAAATAAAAAGATTTTAATATATTATTTCGATTTGTAGGGAAATGTAGCTCCGAATAACGTTCGTCCCGTTTTTTTATTTTAACCGGAGGAAAATTTGGTAATTTGTAGGGTGGGTATTGAACAAGTTATTTCCGTAAATAATTATATTCCTTCGTTTACTATGCCTTTTTTTATTTGGTAATTATATAAGATTACTTGCGATTATTATATAATATTTAGGAATTTGGGTATAGTAGTTAGGAATTCGCGATAGTAAATTGAGCGTATTATAAAGATTATATATATTATATAGCGTTAAAGCCTTAGAATTTTAGTCCTTTCGGGGGTAAGGAAATTGTTAATTATATTATATATCGCCTTTTATTTTACTTCCTTTATTATACTTTAGAATACGTAATTTATTATTTATATAATTTAATTCTTTCGTTAATATTTCTAATTCTTTTATTAATTTCCCCCTTTGAATTTAAAAGTATTTAAGATCGGATATATTAGCCGTTTTAATTATTATATAGTAATATATTAAACGATTGTTGGCGAGAGGGGCGAGAGGCTTTTATATATTAAATAAAAAAATTACTTTTTTACATTTAGGTTCGGGTTTATTTAAATCTATTATAGCCGGAGTAATATTTATAAGTAGTTAATTAATAATTTATCGATAGAGTGAAGATTATTTTATTAATTTATTTGTAGGTTCCTCTATTAGTATTTTTAATAGAGGATTTATAGGCTATTTCCTTTAAACCTATACCTAATTTTTTAATATAAATAGTTTTGGAAATTCTAAGACTATTATATTATTATTTATACGAGGGGTAGTTAAATAGTTTGGGTATATATTATTATTATATAATTTTAAAAAGGTGTTTATATAAATAGTATATTTACCGATATCCTATTTAAAATATTCGATTATTTATATATAGCCTAGGTAATTAAAATTAATAACGTATTTTATTATATCCGTTAGTTAAATAGGATTAAATAGGAAATTAAGATAATTTTTATTAGTATTAGTTATTTAAGCCTCTTTATTTAGTAGCCCGAAGTATAAGATATTTTCCTACTAGTTTCGCCTACTTCGGCAGAAATTGAGGTGAAGTACGGTATTTTTGCCCGAATCTATAACGTGTAGTCGTAAGATTGTATTATAAAAAAAATGCGCTTACAGAACGTAGTATATATTAAATTGAAAGAAAATAGTAAATTCGAATTATAAGACGTAAAGTTAATAGGGTTTACTATTAAGTTAATTAGAATTAGCGCGGAGGATATTAAAACGTTATTTCTTATATAATACTTTTTTATATTTAATGGTTCTTACGGCGTATATAATTACTTTTAATCGTTTAATAGCGTATACGTAGCGTTTGCGGATTATAGGGGGTATATTTAGAATAGGAATTAATACGGACATTATAAGTTATATACGTAATAATTTAAACGGGAATATTTAAGCGCTATAGCGGGTTTTTTCCTATAATTTATCTTCGGGCTTCTAATTAGGAATATTATACGGCGGTTCAATTATATCCTATAAATATTTATTAATTATATATAATTTAATTTAAGAATTTATATATTTTAATATATATAATCCTATTCGCTATTATATTTATAACTATTATTAGGGGTAAGAGAACTGGTAAGGGGAGCGGTATAAGTCCTAGTAGTATTTTCGTCGCTATTATTATATATACCCGTATTAGATACGTTAGCTAATAATATTAGTATTTTATCGGTATTAATTAAAGTTTATTAAGGAGGATATATAATCGGAGTGTAATTGCCGGTTAGGTTAATTAAATTAAGTAAATAGGAAAAAGTTAGAGTATAAGCGCCGGTTAAGGTTTATTAAAGAGGAATTATAATTGTACTATAATTATCGGCGACGGTTAAAGTATATTGAAGTTCGGGGGTCAGTTTAGAAATTATATTATTAAATTATTATAATTTAAAAAATTATATTTTCTATTAAAGGGCGCGTAAAGCCAATAATAATTTTATATTGAAGGTTTAAATTAAATTAGCGACGAAAAATGTAATTTTAAACGTTAATATAAATTAAATGGGAGAATATTATTTATTTGGACGGGAGGTAAAGAAATTTCCCTATTAAAAATCTAATTAAATCAACGACGAAAGACGTAGTTTTAAACTTTAGTATAAATTAAATAGGAGAATATTATTCATTTAGACGGGAAGTAAGAAAATATATATCGAAATGCTTACTATCGCCTTTTATAAGTAATAATATAGATCTAGCATTTTAATAAATGGATAATATAAATTGGGAGAAATAAAAACGATATAGATAACGAGTATAAAATAATTTAGTCGTAGAACGGAGTATAAGCGGTTTTTAAATATATAATATAGAAAATAATTAGGGTATTAGGTATTGCCCTACTTCGTACTTATATTAATATAATCTTAGCGTAGGCATTATATTATTTATCCTTATATTTAGATCTATATCCATCTAATTATAAAATAAATTAATTAAATCCTTATCTTTAATAGGGTAGGTTTAAATAGGGAACGTTATAGTATTGGGTATTTATAATAATATTATATAGGATAGGGTTATTAAAAATAAAGGCGGCAGATGGTAGTATATAATAAATAGGTGGATTTTATTACTTATTTAATATATAATAAGGTATTTATAATTTTAAAAAAAGATACCCAATAATTATTTTAAAATATAAAATAT
Organism: Neurospora sp. CHS-2018a; assembly: GCA_009802275.1. Taxonomy (NCBI): domain Eukaryota; kingdom Fungi; phylum Ascomycota; class Sordariomycetes; order Sordariales; family Sordariaceae; genus Neurospora; species Neurospora sp. CHS-2018a. The sequence continues at coordinate 176,373 of RAKG01000064.1, forward strand.
TAAATATATTAAATTAATTAATAAATATTGTATTTAAACGAATAAAATTTGTATTTACGTTTGACCTAGCTATATATTCTTTTAATAAATTACCGATTATTAAACTTTAATAATTTACTATATATAATATTTGTCTACTTAATAGTATAATATTTATTATACTTAATAAGTCTACGTATAATATTGAAAGTTATTAAATATTTTATTAGTTTTAACTTATATAGTTAATACGTTAAAATTCGTTTTTATATTTATTAAGCGGGGAAGTACTAATAATATCTTAGCCCGAATCTATCGTCCCCGGCTTTAATAAGCCTCTCCAACGGCTACCTATTAACTATAATACGTATATAATTTTACCGAGTAGGATACGGTAGTAGTATTAATTTATTCGGTTAGTAATTAGTAATTATAAATGTAAATTAATTCTTAATTAGGGTAAATTATATAATTAAGCGAGTAAATAGCGTAATTACCGTAGTAAGTCCAGTGGCGCGCTAAGGAATAAATAATAACTAGGCCGGTTTAATATTAAAAAATATAAGAGTAAAAAAGTAAAAGCGATTTGGATTTCGATTTTGAAAAAGTTGTCTTACCTATTAAATCCTTAAAATAGCTGGAATATTACCGTAGCTTTTTATATAGTGCTATTATAACGTTATATACGTAATTACGGGCTTCGTTAGTATAAGTAAACGAGTTTATTTAATATTAAAATAAATTTGGATTTGGATTTTGTAAAAAGTTGGTACTTACCCGTCGGAATTTATATAGTAATTAGAATATCCTTATATTCGTTATATTGGGGTTACTAGTACTTTAATAAATATTCGTACTTAGATCCCCTCTTTATTAGGTTCGAATATTTTAAAACGGGGATTATTATTACTTATTTCGAAATATTAGAAAATATTACGAAATTAACGATACCGAGCTTTATAGTCTACTTTTATACGTATTACTAGATTTCTTCGGATTTTAAAAACGTATACCCCGAATTAATACGGTACGTATACGTTAACTTTATAGTGCCTATAGGTGAATTTTATTCGGTACGTATAAATAATCTAATTATTTAAACCTAACTATAGGTTATTACGTACCGCTACCGAATATCCGCGTCCGTTAGCTTATATCGCCCGCGGGTAAAATTTATTCGGTACGTAAAAACGGGTTTTAGCGTATTAATTATATAGGTTCGATTCGACGGGATTTTTATTAACTTTATACTTTATAATTTATATACGGACGTAGTAAGTACTATATTAGTAATCGGTATAAGTATTTATGTAGTAGAATATTAAGCGGCGATATCGATGCTCCGAGACTATTGTGGGTATTGTTATATAGTATATATTATAGAGTTTGTATGCGAGCGGATCGATGTCGAGCCGTATTCCCTATTTATTACCGCTCTAACGATTATTTTATATTATATAATATAGTTTAAAATGATTCTTTTATATTAGATACGGTCTCCCCCTCCGGGCTACTACTATTATAATTATTAAAGTTAGTCTTGTTTATTTACGCTATAATAAAAAGCGATTTAATTTCGCCCTTTTTATTTTTCTATTTTTTTCGATATATAATACCGTTTTATTTAAGAGGCGAGCCGACCGGGGTCCTAAGCGAGATTAAATAGTCGTTTTATTCCCGATTTTTTTAGGGATTATAGACGGGTATATTAAATATTAGGTTTAGTTCTTTATACATCCTTTCGGTTAGGCCCTATTATTTAAGTAGCGAATAGGCTCGTATTATAAATAAATTAGGACTTTACGACCGAAAGGTTTTAATTAATAAGATTACTTTTTATACTGCCCTCTAATATTATTATACTTTACCCCTATAAGTACTCCGATTTTTCTAAGGATTATAAATAAGTATATTAAGTATTAAGTTTAGTTCTCTATGTATCTTTTCGGCTAGGCCTTATTATTTGAATAATAAATGGGTTTTGGGTCGTAAATAAATTTAGTAAAATCGAGTAGCTTTATATTAATTAAATATTATAAGTAGTACGAATCCTTTTAAAAGAAGTTACTTAGAATATATTAGCGAGGTTAATAATAAATATATATAGGTAGATTATTACGAGGTAAAGTATTTCTAAGTTACGCGTACGTTATTGGGTTCTATTAATTCGTATAGGACTTAATTAGTTTAGGCGAATAGCTAATATACGCCCTAATTACTTTAGGCTAAATAATATAGGCCTTTATTACCCCGTACGAATAGCCGATGTACGATTTAATCGATAATATTTATAACGGTAGCGATATTAATAGTAGTAGCGGTAATAGCGATGGTAATAATAAGGATGGTAGTAACGGCGACGGTAGTAATAATAATTAGAAAAATAGCGAGAGTAATAGTGTAAAATTAGGACTATTATAGAAGAAGTTCCGCCTTATAGAGGAGGGGCCTAGTATTTTATAGAAGAGAAGGCTTAGGAAGACTAAATAAATTAAATTTATTAAAGAATTAAAAATTATATTTAATTGGTATATATAAATTATTAATAATTTATATTTACGGCCGGATATTATAAGGAGATTTAATCCTTTTAATTAAAGGTATTATATTAATACGGACGTTAATAGAGGCTATATATTCCGCTATTGAGTTTTAAGGATCTCCCTTTTATAGTTATAAAAATTGGCGGTTATAACCCTACTTTTGTAAGCGTTATATTCTGTTTTAAATACGTTTGGTTACTTTATAAAGATTATATATTTTAACCCTATTAATTATATTTTTAATAATATATTAACGGTCCGTTTACGTTTATTATTTTAAAAGGTTCTGACCCTTCGATTTAGGCGGTTATTTTTATTATTCTACCCCTATATAATTCTTCTAAAAATAGGGGCGTTTATTTATAATTATACTTCCGGTCGGGTATTTTTAATTTATTAGCGCCGACGTTTAATTTTAAGCCTGGCGAACTAAATTTAGTACTATGCTTTTAATTGTTATTTAGGGAATAACGAACGAATTATATTATTAGGTACGTATTTACTTATTTTATTAAGTGGTTAATAGTATTTCGTACGTTATATTCGGATATAAAGTAGCCTTACTGTATTACGTAATTTAAAATTGACGATATTTACTCTTAGGAATATTAGAGGTTTTAATTCGATATTATATTAAGAAAGGTATATTTTTTAGACCGTACGCTAGAGCCCCTAAATATAATTTATTTATATAATTATTATAAGAGAGTGCGATGGTTGTTACGTGCGTTTCTATTGAACGTAAGGGGTAAGCTTTAGGTTAATTTCGTAAAGAGTAATTTAAAATAATTGGAATTGTAGTATAGAACGGAAGAAAATATATTTACCGATAATAGATTGTATTTTAAATGGTCGGTCCCTTCGGCTTTATATAAATCGGTATTATTATAAGTATTATTACCGCTACCTTTAAATATATATTGCCTTTAGTATATATTTAGTGGACGTTTTTAGTAAATTTGTATTAATTTATATTAAGTATAGAGATTATCTAGTATTCGACCGGTAATTCGAATTATACGAATTTAATATCGAAATTTAATATTATTAATTGCGATTTTTAAAATATTTACATTTAATTCTTTATATAGGTAGTTATTAATTTTGCCGAGATGTCGGATTGAATATAATTATTCGAAAAGTTTTATAAAGAGATGGTTGAAGGTATAGAAATAAGGGTAGAGAAAGTAATTTAGAGTAGAATTAAATTAGATATAGTTCGAATAGATAAAGTGTTTGGGGATAAGTTGAAGAATTTAGAATAGAGTATTACGGCGGTTATTTAAACCCTCTAAGAGTCGGTTATTAAAATTTAAGATGGGGTTAAAAAGAGTTATTATATATTATTAAATATTATAAATAATATATTGAAGGTAGTAATTACGAATTAAAAAGTTGTTAGTAAATTGGGGGATATTATAAAATTCCTTTATATAAGGATAAAGGATATAGTAATATATTATTATAAATTTAATAAAGATAATAATAAAGGTGGTACTTCCGATATAAATTAATTTTAGTTAATTTATTCCTTATTAATACTTTAAGAGATTTAATAGGCTCGGTGCTTCTACGGGATTTATTTTAACCTTTACGGGATTTATTAATTTGGGGAATTTTTTCCTGTTTTTTTTCCTTGGTGCTTCATTTTGAGAGTTATTATAAGAAGGGAGGTTCAAATAGTAGGAGGAGATTAGCTCTTGGCTATAATAGGTCGAAGGATATTACTAACCCGGAGATAAAAGGGTAGAGACTCCTTCTTCGTTTAGAGGAAGAAGAGAGGGTAGTTTAGATTAGATATTATTTACTACGAATATATTTAAACTTGTACTCTCCAGATCTATTCCTTACTAAGTCCGCTTTTGCTTTGTAAATCCCCTCCTTTAATTTGAGAATTCTGACTTCTAGATTTGCTCTTCTATTCTCTTTCTAAAGTTTTTGGAGTTTAAAGGTTGGAGGTAATACTTCGGTATTGCTTCTGATCTGCTCCTTAGGTATTTATAGTAATTGTTTGGGCTCTCAAATCTAGTTTTGTTATAAATGTTACGGCCCTCTATAAACGATTTGATTTATTCTTTTAAGCTTTAAGGTTCTTCCTTTAAATTTTATAGGGTTATTGTCTTTTCTTTGTAGTGTAGTTTTTGCTCCAAATTAAATGGTAATAAGGATGAAATGAGTTTCAAACTCCTAATTAGATTGGTTAATGCGAATTCGAAGAATTTCCGGCCGGGATTTTTCGTAGATACGGAGGTCAGCCCCCCTTTCTTCGGGATATTAATTTAATAGTCGATCGAATAGTGAGTAGTTAATCGCCCCCTACAATAATAGAATTATTTAATCGACTCTTTAGAGATATTAATACTGGATGTATATAGTTCTTCGCCTCCTCGTCCAATCTATAACTTGCTAATATCCTTCGATAAGTGTTCTAGCCCCTTTCCCCTCTTTTATTAGATTATAATTAATGTAGATTACGAAGAAGAATTGTACCGAGAGATTAGATTAGTAAGAAGATAGATTAGAAATAATAAAATTAATAGTTTAGATTATGTAAGAGTTCGAAAAAGTCGAATTAGAGATAGAGAATTAATTTGCCCCCTACCCCCTTTACTTACCTTTGCTATAAATATTCGAGAATTATACGCCGAATTTTTCCTTTAATTAATTGCAACCCTACTCGGCTATATTATATTAATTTTTCGAACCTTACTAATCGTTTTTTTATTTGTATTAGGCTTCCTTTTAAAAGCGAATATTATTAGCAGGGTAGTTATTAGTAGCGATTAGTATAACTAAGAACGCTACTAAATAAGCGAACTATTTTCAAATACCCTAATTCCCGGCCGCATTAAGCCACCTAATCTAAATTCTAGTATTTAAAGTCTAGCGGTATAAAAGTACTTATACGATACTAATCCTTTAAATAAAGAATATTAAATTTATTTATCTTTAAATAATTATACCGACCCTTACAATTATTACTTTATATACCTACTAATAGATTTACTTATCTACTATTCCCTATTTAATTAAAGACCTTTATTCTTTACCGAATCCTTATTTAATAATATATCCGATTCCTTTTCTAAATACGACGACCCCTCTACTCTTAAAGTTAATATTCCCGAAGCTCCGGTTAAGGGAGTAAATCCTCCTATAGTAATCGTACTCTTTAATTCCGTTTTTAACCGGTTTAGTATTTAGTAGGGCCGTAACGTTAAATTTAAGAAGAAGTTTAATAGTAAAAGAATTACCGAATACTTCGAACTTTTTGAAGAAGAGGTTAGTTATATTAATTTCGGCGATAATAAGCTTAAAATTAATGCCTAAATTACTTAATATAAGAAGTAGCCTAAGGATATTATTAAAGGTATCCTCTGCTAATTTAAATAAAACGACGATATTTCCTAAGAGAATTTTATTAAAGCCTTTAAAATAATTTATAAAGTTAAAGACCCTAAATAGACGGATAGCGTATTTATTATTTTTAAGAAGTTCTATATTAAGCGAATCCTTTATAAGAAAGATAAGATCGATGAAGCTATTTTTAACTATATTGCCCTCCTTGCTCGCTAGAATAATGTAGATAGGGAGGCTACTAAGGATTTGGCTATTAAGAACTTCTATAAGAAATTAAATATTAAAACTAGGCAAATAATTACTAATATTATATCCGCTAAAAGCAAGGAAGTAATTTTTAAAATAAATTAGATTACCTTCTATACAAATCTTTAGGAGGTTATTATTTAGTAGTTTAAAGTATTATTTTCTAGCGATTCTTTAAACTCTTTTAACTTTAGTAAGGAGGAGATTACTACTAAGAAGCGTAAGATTAAGAAGAAGGTCGTCGATATAGATAGTTCTTCCTCGTTTAATAAAGGTAGTACGGCTATTATTAAGAAGATTACCTCTATTAAAAAGGTTAAGAAGTAGTCGGCTAAAGTAATTGATCCGGTCCTACCTATTAAAACTAACGAAACTATTGAGTGTATTAATAATTTAGTAAATAAGTTCGCTAATTAATTTAAAAAGTTAATAATTTATTATTCTAAGATAGAAAATATATAATACTTCGCCTAACACCTTCCTCCCGCCCTTTAATAGCTTGTATACCTTATTTAGATCCTTTATCCTCCTATATAAATTAATATTATACTAATTTCCGGCTTTGGCCGAGGTAAAAGTTAATACCCTTTATTTCGCGGCGGATATACTCTCCGCAACTATATTTCTCGTAATAACTAGACTCCTACTATATATTATTAGTATAGAAATAACTATTTTATATATAAATATAATTAAAGATAGTACAATTTCCTATATAAGTACTATTTATTCTCTACAATTTAACCTTCTAGGGGATTAAATATTTAAGTCTTCCTTAAATTTAATTAGGACCCTAGCTAGAGAGTAGATTATTAATTATATATTAATACCTAGCGCTAGGGTAAGGTTAGGGAACTATTCCGGTCCTTAATAATTATAGAAGTTAATTACCTAGACTATCCTAAGTTTAAGAAGTAAGAATTAAAATAATTTAAGGGAAGAGATCTTAAGAGGCTTGACTACGTTCCTAACTTCGACCTACTTCCTTTAGGTAATAAAGAAGCGTAGGAAGAGATTTAGGCCGTTAATATTAAAAGGAAGAAGGTTAGGACTAATATTATTTAAATTAGTAAATATAATTACTTCTATAGAACGATATAAACTATCCGAGAGAGGGCGGTAATTACTTATATAATTATAGCTAGTTCTAAGGAAAAGTTCCCCGGTAAGTCCCTAAAAGTTATTAAATTAATAGATTCGGGCGATAAGGTAAAGATTAATACCCCTAAGTTTTCTTCCGTTGTAATTACTATTATAGGAGAAGCTAAGAAACCTAAGATCTTTAGTAAAAATCTCCTCCCCTCTATTAATACCCTTATATTCGCGGCGGCCCCTCTTCTTAAAGAAGCTAATTTAGGTAAGCGAGCCCCTAAGCGTAATATTGTAATTATAGAGGAGAAATAATTTATTTTTAAATTTATTACCGAGAGAATTAAGAAAGTTCATTTCTTTAAAGAACTTAAAGACCCTAAAACTCGTAATAATGTAGTTGAATTAAAGGATTTCTGCCCTATAGTAGTAAAATTTATAGTTATTAAAGTGAATATTATTATTAAAGACGTCGTTAAAAATAATCTTGCTAATACTATAGTTATTTACTGATAGGTTAATTTATTTAGTAGTATTAGTTATAGCGATAATAACGGTATACCCAAGCCTGAATTTGAATATAATGGGAGCGCTACTTATAATAATACCCCCGAGGCCAATAAATTCATCTTTATTATACTTAAGGCCAATATTTAAATATTAATTTTATCCTTTAGTAGCGGATCTACTCCTTCTAAAGTAGCGACCAACCTTATAGAAATAATAAAAGGTGCTAATATATCTTCTCTCTACGGCTAAATTAATTCGATAGGGGTATATAACCTTCTAGTATTGGAATAGCGAGCCTTTAAGTAATTCCGGTGTAAACCTATATAAAGAATATTAGTTCGTAAGGCCCTTATTAATATTATAAAGTACGTAGAAATATTTACCTTAGCTATAAAGAAGGGAGTTATTAGACTCCTACTATTATTTACGCTAATAGTTTCTATTAAAGTAAAGGGAGGGTAAAAGATCGCCGCCTTATTTAATACTGGTATAGAATATAATACTATTTATAAGGGATTTATAGATCGGTTCGGCTTAAATACTATTAATATAGTAATTAAGAATATTAATAGTAATAGAGGTAAAAAGAACTTCTTTAGGGAGATTTATAAGAAGATTTACTTATTCGATAAGGGTAGAGAAGTCTACTTCTTCGTTACTAAGAACCGTTTATCCAATTATAAAATTATATTGGGTTTGCCCTTTTTTTAAAATACTAATATTTATATAAAGTATAAAAATAATAGTAAAAACTATATATCGATTATAATCGGCGGGATAGTAATCCGCGCCGCCCTAATCGCTAATTTAAAAGAATTAATAGATATTAATTAGCGGATTTAAATCTTGAATAATATTTATAGCCCTTATAATATTCGGTAAGGAAAGTGCTATAGATGTTGGTTCTTCGGTAAGAATAGAACTACTAAATTAGATAGAGTTTGAAGAGGATAACGAGGGGATTGCCGCTTTTATTAATGAAGCGGTAAAGGAAATTATTTTGATATTATATAAAGAAAGGGAAAAGTATTAAGTGTTATAGAAAGTATAGGAAATTATTAGAAGAGAAGATAAAAGCTCTAGGGTTAATTCGAGTCCGGAGAGTACTATTTGGCTGTATTCGGTATAAAGTAAAGGAATAAATCCTAGGGCTAGCGAAGAAGAAGGTTAGGAGGAATTAGAAGTAATTATTATTTCGAAGAAGGCGAAGAAACGGATTAAGAAGGTTCTAATAAGAAAGTTTAGGAGGGTTATAAGGAAATTTATAGGCAAAGTAAAAAGATAGAAGCTAAAGATTCTTTTTGTATATATTAATACTATATATAAGAGGGTCGGATAGAAGGTTAACCCCGTCGATAATATAGTTTCGGATAGATTAAAGCTTAGAGGGAACTTTAATTAGAAGGTAAATAAAATAATAAAGATTTAAAAATAGATTAGTAACGCCCTAGAGAATTTCGGTATAGAATAGGATTCTTACGTTATTCCCCGATTTATAGAGTTAATTAGAAGGTTAAGATTAATAGAAGAGCGTTTTTAAATTATTATTTAAACGGTTTAGAGTACTCTAAATACCGGGGAGATTAAATTATTTATTTATATCCTTTTTAATAGGGAGAACGTTTTCGTTTAGGATTTTATAGAATATAGAAAGTTTAACGCTAAGGTAATCCCTCCCTAAGAGATCCGTACTATCCTATATATTATTTAGTAAATTAAAGCTATTCTAATTCTTAAGGTTCTTTATAATAAGGTCTATAATTTGTTTAAAGATAGGATTAAGAAGGAAATCTTTGAGGAAAGCTACGCTACGTATAGGAATAATTAATTCTTCGTTATTAAGAAGGATAGAGGTTTGCGCTTAATTAATAATATTTAATAGATTAATAAAGTAACCTTACGAAATATAAATCCGCCCCTAGGCTATAAAGAGTTTAGTAAAGGTTTTAGAGGTTGTAAGATAATTTTATTGCTAGATTTATTCTCCGGCTACGATTAGATCCCTTTTGATAAAATTAATAGAAATCTTACGACCTTTTTAATACTATTAGGGCACTTCCGGATAATTACCCTACTTTAAAGAAGTATTAATTCTATTGCCTAATTTATAAGAGTAATAACCTGTATGTTCTACGATTTAATCCCTGACGTTTGCTAGCTATATTTTAATAATATTTATATTAAAAGCTTTAAAATTGATTATAATAGGGAGGTAATTAGTATTAAAAGTATTAGGAGATACGTTTTAGAGTATTTTATAAATATTAATAAAGTCCTTTTCAATGTAGAACTAGTAGGAGGGACAATTGCCGCCGTTAAATCCTAGTAGTACTAAAACTAAATTATCCTTATTAGTTACCTTTACTCTCCCGATAGTAAATTATTAATTGCCGAAAAAGTTGCTAAGATTAATAAATAGACTTACTATAAAAAGTAGTCTAAGAAAAAAGGTAAAGAGCTAGAATAAATTAGAGCCTTCTTTAGTATTATAGGTTATTACCGGATTTGGATTAAGAATTTTAGTATTATTATAATCCCTTTCTACGTTTTAATAAAGAAAGGAATAGAATAGAATTAGGGGGAAAATAAGTAGTTCGCTATAGAATACTTTTAATACTTAGTAATTATAGCCCTAATCTTCGCTATATTAATATATAACGATAATTAATACGGAATAATCTACCTAATAGTTAATATATTACTTAAAGGTTAGGGTATAATATTAGAGCAGATCGGCCCCGATAAGAAAAGATACCTGTACCGCTTCGAGAATAGGATTTAATCCGACGCCAAAAAGTATTATAATACTATTAAGAGAGAATTTCGAAGCTTCCTTTATATGCTAAAGTAGTTAAAACGATACTTATTCGGCATTTACTTTATTATTAAAATAAATATAATAGTCTTTATATATTAATTTAACAGTACTATAAACGATATCCCCGGAGTTCTTTTAATGAAGTAGATTGCTTAGATTAAAGTTTTTAACTTTAAGGTTAAGTATATCCTAGGAAGTAAGAACGCTATTGCTAATAGGCTATTTTATAAACCCCTAGGACCTTCTAATCTTTACGAGAAGGAGTATAAGGAGGATATTAACGATTTTGTTGACGCGTAGATTTATACCGTCTTTGTTATTCAAGTAGATACTCTAGAAGTAATTCTTAAGGGAAATTGGTCTTAATAATCCTAAGAGATCGCTTTTTATTTAATAATTTATAAAGTCCTTAGGCATTTGAGGGGATCTATTGTTCGCCGCTAATTCTATAGTAATACTTCGAAGTACTTCGTTTCTAAAGGAGCTTTCTAATTACTATTTACTAACCTTTTATAGGTTCCGCAAAGGCTTATTAATAGCCCTAAAGATTGTAAGCTAATTTTAGTACGCTACTACGATAAAGTAGGGTATTGCGGAAGGGAAGGGACTTATTAGCGGATTATTAAGTACTATTATTAGAAGGGTATATATATTTAAGTCGAGGAAATAATCTACTCTTACTTATAATATTAGAGGTTTAATTTAAAGTGGTTCGAAGATGGCTATAAATAAACCTACTTAAATATTTAATTTATAGGGAGGTAGATATTTAATATCCAATTTATACTGGGTATTATTAGAAAAAGGATATTATTAATAGAAGTTAGAAATAATTTTACCAGGTATATTAAGGCGGTTATCTTACCTAATACTAAAGTAGAATTAGTAATTAATTTTTTAAAGTCTATTTTCCTTCGATAGGGATATCTATTCGCCGTCCTAATTAATAGTAATTTAGAGTTTAAAGGAGAGTTTGAAGACGTATTCGAGTAGTTAGGGATCTCTAAGTATATTATCGCTCCTTATAATTCTAAGATTAACGGGGTAAATAAGTAGGGCTATATAATTATTATAACTTCTTTAGCCAAAATAAACGATGGTAAGAGTATTACGTAGAGGAAATATTTACCCTTCGTCCTTTTTGTAAATTAGATTACAATTAGAAGTAACTACGGATATATACCTTTTTAATTTGCTTACGGCTATAACCTAGTTACCCTAATCGAATTTAATCTCCCCTCTTAGAGAGTAGTAAATTAGTAGAACAATAGTAAGAAGATAACGAGGGAGGAATTGATTTCTATAGTAACTAAAATATATTACGATACTAAGTACTATTTTGCTTAGGTAATTAAGAAAATTATAGTAGTAAGGGAATATATAGTTAGCTATAGAAATAAATACGACCGACGGAAAATGAGGCTTTAAAATAGCTAGATTGAAATTGGAGATTTGGTGCTAATCTACGATAGTGTCCGCCGTATTAATATAAGTTCGGTTAAAAAATTGAATTATTAATAGTAAGGTCCGCTTTGTATTTTTCGGATATTAGGGAATATTTATTATACGGAGACCTTTAATAGAATATAACTTTTAAAGCTAGTTAGCTCTTAAAGGATTAAAAAATTTATAGTTAGGGATAGAATTATATTAATTGTAGATAATCTAAACGAATTTCTATTAGAGTAGATTTTTCCCGAAGAAGGAGGGTATAAAGGAAATTGCAAACCGATCGAGGATAGAATTGTAATCGAGGAAAATTAGCGACGAGACGAGTTGCGAGCCTAATTTGTAGTAAGGTTCGAATAGGGTACTGCCGGGGAATCGAAGGAGATGAGGTTTAATACCCGAAAGCGGAGGATAGAAGAAAAAAGGCGTACTTTTCGCTTCGAAATCTCCCTATTAAATACTAAGCTACCGGGAATCTAGGAAGTAATAATGGAGGATAAAAAAGAGGAATTGTAAAGTTGGGTAACTATTAATAGAATAATAGTAGTAATAGAACCGGTAGTAATTAAGCGGGCTATAAATCCGGAGTACCGGCCGGGAATCGCTAATTTATATACGGGCCTCCGAACCTATAATAAGAATGCTAAAACGACTTTCTAAAGCCGGCGAAGGACGTATAGATCTGCTACGACGACCGATAACCGCCGACCGACCGATTTCTTTTTTATCTTTTACTTTTATTGATATTTTTCGCTATATTATTTAAGTTTTGTATTTTTGTTATTTATTTATTTTATTCTACAATTGGCTAAGGGAAGTCCCTATTAATTCTATAATATAAAAGACCTCCCGATTTAAACCGGCCCTAATTTAATTAGATCTGAGGGATTATATTCTTAGGTAAGGAGTAGATTTGGGCTATAAGATTGAGATATTGGTGCCCTTTACCCTCTATTTAATAATACTTTTAGTATTTTATTTGGGTTTTGTGTTTTTTGCTTAGCGAAAGTGGTCGCTAGGAGTCTGACTACTTTCGAAGGGAAGATAAGATATTAAAGGATGGGCAGGAGGAGATTAGCATAAAGGGAAGAAGGGAAAATTAATTGTTTATTGTTACGGCATTGTCTTTTCATTGTTTATTTCATTTTATTGACGAAAATTTTTTGTAATCTCTTCCTTCAAGGCAAAAAGCTTTGGTTACTCGTATACCACTACAAAAACACTACACCTTTTAATAGTTCGGAAAGAAAAGATCCGTTAATACTATGAGGAGCAGATCTGTTCACTTATTATAGGATAATGGACTCCCCCGACATATTACCTTCATTGTTAATCTCTATGCCCTTATACGCTTTACTACCCTTACCACTACCTGCTTCACCTTTATTAAGGAATTGATTAACTATTACTTCATCCTTATTAATAATGCTCTCGGGAATGACCGCCTCGCTATTATCCCCTCCACTACCTCCCTGCTGATTTGTAGCAAGCTGCTAGAAGTTGCCCTCGTTATTATAGTTCTCGGGCTGCTTGTTCCTACGAAAAGCGAACCCCTTGCCCCTTAGATTAAGTTGTTAGTACTCGTATATCGTATAGGGAGCCTATAGTCTCCTTGTAAAAGGGACGCGCTGATTAGTACGCAACTAAGCGCTTTGGGTAACGCCTTCAATGACTAGAACGTTACCGCTATGGCTACGGTTATTGCTTAATAATGCGAGGGATTTATTCGTTGACGAATCGCGAGTGTTTAAGAATTGTAGCTTTTCGAGGGAGGTTGTTGAGTAAGTATACTTATTAGCCCTCTTGATGTCCTAGGTACAATTGCCACAGATCCCCCCCTTAATACTTCCCGGCATCGAAATACAACCGATAAAGGGGGACCAGATAGGAATTGTTTCCTATTTGTTAGCGGGTAGTATGAATACCGAGGTATAGGTCTTTTACGCCTTTGCGAAGTAGTAAGAGTAAGGATATTTGTTCCTAAGAAGAGAAGAAAAATTAGTAAAAAGGAAATGGAGATTAATAATAAGGAAGGGCAGATCCGTACAGTAGTCTAAAGGCTTGGATAAATAAGTTAAGGATACACTCCTTCTTAGTATGTATATAGGCGTTATAATACCCCTAAGGCTAGGTACCCTTTTTTTTAATAAAGACGCGGCGCGGGGGTCGGGCATTAAGGTCCTACTAGTTAAAATGCTTGCTTAAGGTAGACCGGTAAATATTCGCTAAGTAAAAGTCGCTTATAAATTTGATAAAGTTCTTCTTATTACTAGGAAGAACCTACTCTAAGTAGAGTTTGCTAGCGACAATAGGTTTAGTAATAGTGAAGATCCGTACTAAATTAGTAAAGGAGTCGCTACTATTGTTAAAACAAATGCCTTAGAGAGCATTAGGAGGAGGGGGGACGTTAAAGAGGTAAATATATACTTTCGATAAGATTTATTATTTACTGTCGGTACGCTTATTAATATAAATAGGGTTATTATTAGTCTTTAAGGGGTAGGCGGGGATTGGACCTCTAATTGGTTCGGCCAACTAGTATCTCTTTATAAGAGCCGTTAACTCTATTATATTAATAGTAGGCTAGATGTTGGTACTTTATTCACTAACGGGCAAATTACTACGTTAGATAACCTCCTAAATGGGATTAGTAGGAGCTAAGCTGTTGGATATGGTGGGTATAGATCTGTACTTAGTTGAGAAGAAAGGTTGAAGTTGTTAGTAGAATAGGAAATTAAAGATTAGGATAAGTAATAAAGAAAAATAGTAAGGAATAGATTTGTCGCAATAGGAAAAAGCTAGTACTTACAATTACCAACGGTAATAAAGGTAGTAAATATACGTTATTTAGACGATAAGGACGGGAAGGTTTTGGGTAGAGTTACGGAGCGGGAAAGTATTGTTAGGAGTAAAATAAACGGACTTCGAGGTACTAATTAGGCGGATTAGCACCCAAATAGTACTTAGAATTCCGATGGCGACTACAGAATAGTATCGAGACGCTTCTTTTTTAAATTCACAGCACAACGCGTTCGCAAACCTTGGTGCCCCGCGCAAAAACTTTTTTGAAAAATGTAAGCAATAAATACTGGCGACTATTACTACCTTACGCAAACCTTTGTTTCCCCCTAATAGCGAGTAGATCTGCACCTATCCTAGCCGTTTCTTTATTATATATAGACAAGCCTTTTCCTTTCTTTTGCGCAAGATATCGCAGTTAAGGATAAACCTCCCCAATCTTTTTAAGTAAGAAACTACCATAGGATAACTATTACGTCTATAATAGATTAATACCTTACTACTAATTAAGATAATGGTGAGCGTGGAACTATCGGAGCTAGGGTTCTTTAGGCCCTTCTCTAAGTAGCGTAGTTCTTTATTTACTTTGAAGAACTACGGTATTGATTTAGTTGCGTGGAAGATTGAGGCCAGTTAGCCCAACCTGTTTACAGTAGATCTTAGGAAGGGTATTTTGGGGCCTTACGAAGAGAAGCTGGTTACAGTTATTTAAGGACAGTTCGAAGAAGAGCCGCCCGAAGTTATTGACTTTGGTGTAAGTATAGAGGTCATTTTCAGAGAGTGCTGCATTAAAGATAAAGAAAAGGTATATTATAAATACGAGAAGTTCACCATCCCTATTTAGTGGTGGCTAGACCCGTTCGGAAAGAAGAAGTCTAAGATTCGTAAAGCCCGTAAAGGCCGAACTTCCCAAGGAATTAATCCGCTCCCTCCTATACAACTTACCGACCCTAGTAAGCCTGAAATTGAAATGGAGTAAGAAATCAACCTTATAGAAGAAGGTACTACAATCTTAGAGCAGCTGCCTCCATCGCTAAGCCTAGAGCAACTCCCTACCGAGGACGAGGAGTAAATTAAACCTTAAGAGTACGCCGAAAACACCGACAGCTTCCTAACTAATTGGATAGTAGAGGCAGAAAGCTAGAAAGATATTGATATCGGCAGGGGAGAAGTCTACCCACTACGAAACGAAGCGCTTAAAAATCTACGCCTTAAGGAAGATTGGCGTTTCCCTAAATATTACGACGACGGAAATATAAATAAAGGTAATATAGCGCCGTACGCGGTTATTTATTAATTAGAGATAGACGCTATCGTTTATAATATTGTGCTACGGGCAGATCTGCTCCCACCTTCGGACTAGCCTATAATAAATCAACCGGATAGGATGAATTAATTTACTTGTACGCTAGGTATAGCTAATATTTAGTATACCGCTAATACCGAATCCTAGTTAAACTACCTCGAAGTTTGTACCGGCCTAACCTAAATATTACGGAAGTTCGGAAATAGGATCTACGTCCCTTCTTTAATTTTTACAATCTAGGAGGGAGATTAGGACTTTATAGCGGTAAGGCCTATTATTAATACGTTTCTTTACGTTATTAAATAATAGTACCTACCTATTTACTTCGAGGATTATTTTTCACTAATTATCTTCGACTAATTTAAGTATATATAGTATTATTACAATTCTTATTATAAAGAGCCTAGGGTAGAGCGGATCCGTGCTACGTACTAAATTTTTACCGAATAATATTCTGGATATTTCGATATTAATATAATGAGGATAAAAGTCGAAATTGTATAGTTAGAGATAGAGTTTATTAGATAATATATAGGTTAGATTTGTAGTTTCTAAGTATTAGAGGCCGCGTAGTATTTTTTTATCGAAATTAAGCGGGTAGATTTATTCCTTATTGGAGGAGAACCTCCTTATTTATAGCCGGTCTATTAGGAGGAAGGTAGATACTAGTCGCTATAAATATAGTTCAACGATTTCGAATAATTGGAATTAATAATAGTCCGATAATAGATACGTATAGCTTACGATTGTACTAGGATAGCGTAAGTCGGCTCTACTGAAGAATTAATAATGAAGAAGCAACGAATAAATTTATTCTGGGTTATAAAATAGGAAGAGAGAACTACGCGCTAGGTTAAATTTAACGCCGAATTAAGGGGACCAGTATATAACGGCCCTAAATTTAGGGATAGAAAGGGCGTTATAGCTTTATACTTAGACCTAGCTACCTTTTGCGACCTCCCCGATTGGGGATTCGGACCTCCTATCCGTATATTTTTTTCCCCCTTCGAATATATATAGGGTAAAGTTGCGAACGAGATTAGTAACGAGAATGAAGGAGTATTCGAGGATTATAATTACGTTCCCGACTCTTTTCTATTACTATTATGCACCCCCGAAGCGCAGATCAGCCCCGAACCCGTACTAATAATCTAATTAAAGCCGCTAAAGAAGCCTAAAGCTAAGAAGAAGACGAAGAAGTAGAGGGACGCTAAATATATTGTGAATTTAATAGATTAGGAGCGTTTTCTAATTAATTATTTTATTTTACTAGAATGCTGTAAAGTAGATCCGCTCCTTAGTATTTACGGTTTGGCTAGAAATTGGGAGGTAATAATTATTAATTACCGATATACGCTAATTTTGGGGCCACTAATTTAATAATTAATCCTTTTACCGTTAGAAGTTAATATAGTACAGATTTAAATAACGTTCGACGAGGAACGACCTTTGATTTATTTTATCCTTAAAGACGAGGCTAACGAGCGTAAGGTTAGAGAAAAGGAGGCGAGAAATGCGGTGCGTTTTGCGAAGGAAGCGGCTAAGAGGGCTAGTGCCGCTAGGAGGAGATAAAAGTAGAGGGTGCAAATCTCTATTCCTTTATCGGTCGCTTAATTATTTACTTAGGAATTATTGCTATTCTTTTTCTTTTTCTCTTATAGTAGTACAAATTTCAATGTTAAAGTAGTAGTTTCGTTTTATTTCTTTAATAAATTTACTAGGAGGACCTATAGTAGATTTAAAGGGAAGTTTAATTTGGGGAATTTTTTCCTATTTTTTTTCCTTGGTGCTTTATTTTGAGAATTATTATAAGAAGGGAAGTTTAAACAATAGGAGGAAATCAATTCCTAGCTATAATAAGTCGAAGGATATTATTAACCCGGAGATAAAAGGGTAGAGACTCCTTCCTCGTTTAGAGGAAGAGGAGAGGGTAACTTAGACTAAATATTACTTACTATAAATATATTTAAATTTATATTTTCTAAATCTACTCTTCGTTAAGTCCGTTTTTACTTTGTAAATCCCTTCCCTTAATTTGAGAATTCTAACCTCTAGATCTACTCTTCTATTCTCCTTTTAAAATTTTTGGAATTTAAAGGTTAGAGGTAATATTTCGGCATTACTTCTGATCTATTCCCTAGGTGTTTATGGCAATTGTTTGGGCTCTCAAATCTAGTCTTATTATAGATATTACGGCCCTCTATAGACGATTTGACTTACTCCTTCAAGTTCTAAAGTTCTTCCTTTAAGTCTTGTGGGGTTGTTGTCTTTTCTTCGTAGTATGGTTTTTATTCTAAATTATTATTTTGATTTTTACGGGATTTATTTTAAAGAGTTTGGTACTTTGTAATGGTTATATGTTAGTTTAGTAAGATTTAAGACTTGTCGCCCCGCTTTAAGGTTATTAACGGATTTAATCTATTTAAAAATCTCTAGGACGTTACTAGCGTCCGAAAAAGCAGTTTTAATTTCGTTTAAGAGTTAGATTCCCGATTCTAAACCCGCTTTTAGCTTCGTTAATAAAGTTTCCGCTTTAAAACGTTAGAAATAGATTAATTTTAAATTATTTTTTATAGTATTAATTTTAAATATAATAATTATATATTACTTATACGAAGTTAATACTAGGCGAGTTTAGTTTGAGATTTTAATTTTATTCGATTTATCGACCGCCTTTTATTTAATATTCTTTAAGGAGATGGGGATTAGTAGGGTACTAATTTTATTAAGTATATTAATATAAGCATTAGAATTATTTTCCGCGATGAAATTATATGCTTTTTTATTTTGCTAAGAACCGTTTATATTGCTTTTTCGTTCGTTATTATTTCTAGTAGATTCCGAGTTAGGAGAGGTTATATTTCTATCGAAGGTGTAATAATATATAAATTAGGGCCGGTAGAATTAGTGTTTATTATTTCGTATTTATAATCGGGTAGTTAGTAAAGGCTTTAAAGGAGGGAGGACCGAAATAATTAGAGAAGTAATATATGTAATTTAATATTTTATTTATTAATTTCTATATTATATTTACTTCTTTTAAATATAATTTTTAGCGATAATAATACGTTTAATTACTTTATAATAGTAGGTTTTACCTTCGGGTTTAATTAAAGTAAGGGGTAGAATTAGCCTTTTATTTATAAGGAAAAAAAGTTTCTCCTATTATTTTACGCTAGTAAGGATAAGTAGTAAGAAGTATTCGTATATAAAGAATTTACCTTTTTACTATAGGAAATCTTCGTTTTTATATATGGGAGAGGTTTTATAGTAATTTTTTAATTTATATTTTAATTCTTATATTTAATATATAATTGCGACGGGCTAATATTGGCCGAGACGTATTACAAGTTAGCGTTACGATAATATTATTAGTATTATTATATATAATATAAACTTCGGGTAACGCTTTTAAAATTTAAAATATTATATCTATAGGTAGAGGAGAACTTTACTTTAAAGTATTAACTTTTTCTATCGGGTATTTAGAGAGCCGATATTAAGTATCCTAATTCTTATAATTTGAATTAAAGTTCGTATACGAAGATAAATATTTAATTATTAAAATAATTACGAAAAAAAAACAGCGCCGTTATTATAATAAAAATATATATCTCTTTCTCCTAATTATATCGGTACCGATTTTATATTATCCGGTATAAGGAAAAGGCCAAAAAAAAAAAGGTTGCGACTTTAAATAACAAAGTTATTTTATTAAATAAAAAGTTAATAATTTAATTCGAATAGAGGACCTCCCGCTAATAAGGTAAGTATATATCCGTTACATTATATTACTATAGCGATATTTAATAAAATTACTTATATCGAATATTTATATAAAAATTGTCCGGCCGGTATAGAGTAGGGGTCCCGCGGGCGGCTAACCTTTAATATATTCGGTATGTAATTTAGTCGAAAAAAAGATCGCTAGAATTATCTTAAAACTATTAATATTAGCATTTAAAATTGTCTACTATTAAAGTTTAGCTACTACTATATTAATTAAATTATTAATATCCCTTTATTAATTTTAATTATAATTTTATATTTAATTCTAACTATTATTCTCCCTAGCCTACCGACGTTCTCTTATACGTTATATTCTAATATTTAGAAGTAATTTCGGCCTCGATGCAAAATAGATTGTCGTTCCTTTTATTAATAATATCCCTTTATAGCCCGCGTTCGGGCACCCCTTCCAATTAGGGAATAATTTCGATACGAAATAGATTGTAATACCGCGATTGGTAGGGCTCTTTCAATACCTATTTTAACCGGGAAGTAATCTCGATATAAAATAATTTATATATACGCGATCGGTAGGGCTCTTTACCTTCTTTCGAGGTTTAGGGAGAATTATTAAAATTTTTTTCCGAATAATAAAAGTAATTTAGATTGGACGTTAGGATTAATACGAAACGAAATTTTAATTAGGGTAAAATTATTATAAGTTTAAAACAAAGTATTTATTTCCGCCTAAATATAAAACGATATTTTAATTAGGGTAGAGCTATTGTAAATTTAAAACGAAATACTTACTTCCGTTTAAATATAAAACGATATTTTATTTATAGTAGAGTTATTATAAATTTAAAACGAAATATAATAATAATTACGCCTACCCGCTACCTCCGCCTAAATAAATAACAATATTTTAATTAAAGTAAATAAATTACAAATAGGAATTCAATACGAAATATAATAATAATTATAATATACTCCTATATATATACGTACTAATATTAACTATAGTATAGTAAAGGAGTTAGTTTAGGAGTATAGTCGTTTGGTAAAGAAGTTTACTTAAATTTAGAGGTTATTAGAACGTACGGTCGAAAAGATAGAGAAGAATTATAAGCGGGAGGTAAAGAAGGTTAAAAAGAACAATAAGTAGGAGGTTAAGCGGTTTAAGAAGAAGGTTAAATATTTAAAGAAGGAGGTGTTAAAGGCTTTAATAGGACCGTAGGCGTAGTTATAATTATTAAGGTTCTTTAAATTCGGAAAGAGGAATATCGCAACCTTTATTTCGTTAACGTAGCCATTTATTTCGTAAGTTCCTAAATTATTATAAAATATAACCGATTATTATTTTACTATTTTAAGCCTTACGATATCCTACTTTTATTTACTTATTCGAGCTAATTTTATTCTTACGCCTACTTTTGCCCGTATTAAAGCTAGACCCGGCGATTATTTCCCTTGCGTAATAAACGGCCTAAATAGTTTAATAAATATTATTTAGTAAATAGCGTTAGATTTCGCCGCGGAAAGATTCTTAACCGTTATTTATATTATTATATTAAATTTTCGTAATAGTTATAATATATATTCGTATATTATTCGTAAATATTAAATTTTTTTAATTAAGAATATTAAATAGCGTTAATTATTTATTAAACTCTTATTAGCGCCCGTACTACCGACGATGCTAATTATTATCCGTTATTTATAAGATTGCGCTTATAAATCTTCGATGGATTTATATTAGTAGATATATACGATTTTCGGCTTTGGAGGGAGTAAACTATTATTAAGGTTAAACTTGAGAATGTATTAGCAATACTATTATTATAGTATTATTATTTTTCTTACGGCTTCGTTACGTTCTTAATATATAATTTATATTATTATTAGGATCTTTATTATAATTATATCCTATTAGGTTTAGTCTTTTGTATTTAAATTGAATTTAAATTTAGCCCTTACTACTATATAAAGATGCGCCGTAATTATTAATAAGTAGTTTGTCGTTGGAGTAATAATTTCTATATTATATTTATTCTTATTATTTATCGTACTTAGTAGAAGCCAAATCTAGCCCTTACTATTATATAAAGACGCGCTATAATTACTAATAAATAGTTTGCCGTTAGAATAATAATTTTTATATTATATTTATTCTTATTATTTATTATATTTAGTAAAAACTAATATTATTTTTAAATTTTTATTCCCCTTCCTTTCTACTCTAATTAATACTTCCGCGAAAGTTGTTAGAAAGATTAAAGAGGATTATATCGAATTCGAGCTATACAATTTTAATTTTTATATTAATTATATTTACTACCCTCGAAAAATGTAGTATTCTAATATAAAGCCCTCCGAATTTATAATTAAAGCATTACCCTCGAAAAATGTAGTATTTTAATATAAAGCCCTCCGAATTTATAATTAAGGCGCTACCTTCGAAAAATACGGTATTTTAATATAAAGCCCTCTAAGTTTATAATTAAGGCGCTACCCTCGAAAAATGCGGTATTCTAGTATAAAGCCCTCCGAATTTATAACTAAGGCGCTACCCTCGAGAAATACAGTATTCTAGTATAAAGCCCTCCAAATTTATAACCAAAGCACTACCTTCGAAAAATATAATATTTTAGTATAAAGCCTTCCAAATTTATAATTAAAGTATTTAGCCTACGCTTAATATATAAAGTTATTTTAAAAGGAGATTTTAAATAGGTTAAACGGATCCTTTATTAAAATAAAAATATTATTAATATTTAAACAATTAAAGACCTTAAATATTTATATACTTATAACGTAGTATATTAAAACTTATTAAAACCCTATATTTAATTTAAATAATAACGTTAAATATTTTATTACTTCCGATAGAAGGATATTAAATAATTAGGATAATAACATTAAATATTTTATTATTTCTAATAGAAGGATATTAAATAGTTGAAACGAATATTGAATATAATAAATATAGGATATTAACCTAATATTTGGCGATTTACTCGCGCTATCTTTAAATTAACGACTTTTATCTATTTAAATTATAAATATTTTAAAATAGAATAAAATTACCTTATTCTTCGTAATTATTATATTATATAGCAAATATAATACCTTATTCCTACGTATTAGCGGTCCGAATTTACTTCCGCAACTATTGCTCTTCCTTTCGATTTAGCGAGAGTTTGCGTTTTAGGCGGCGGTTAACGATTGGTAATTCGTCCTCTTCGTTTTAGCTTTTATTCTTTTAATCCGTATCGTTATTATTACTTTATAGCGCCTTGTCTTTAGTTAGCTAATTATTCGACGGAAGTGCTTTATAAAAGATAATACGACCGATTTCTCCGATGGCTTCCTTATGGTTTATTAGTTGTCCGAGTTAGGTAATAGCGGTATTTAAATAATTTTATATATTATTGAATTATTTTAGAAAAGGAGTATTTAAGAGTTTATTTACTTTCTTCTTAATAGGGTTCTTTTTAATATTTTGGATAAATACGCGTTCGGAAATTTCTTCGCTAGCGTCCTTAGGTTTATTAGTAATTAAAGCCTCTTCGGCTATTCCTTCGTTAACGTTTTTAGGTTTTATATTATCGGTAATTAAAGCCTTTTTAGCTTTTATTTCCTTATTAGTAAACTTAGTATTATTTAATTAATTCTCGATTTAGATCTTTTTTTCCTCTTAGATTTTAGTTTCGTATAATTTAACCTTTGTATATTCCGGTTTATCTTTATCGTTATTATCGGCTTTATTACTTTATTATTATTTAAAATTCTTTGCGGCGACGACGAGAGATCCGATTTATTTATTATACGTAAGTCCTCCGTAGAATTACTACGAGGATCCTCCCTTTCGACCCCTTTTTTAATTTTAGCGTTACTTTTATATTTATTTTTATTTACCCTATTTTTAATATTAATGCCCCGTTAAAAATAGTCGAAATTTAGGAATCCGATTTATAAATAGAATTACGAAACTATAGTTATTTTCTCTTTAGATTTTTATTATTTATTAAAATAGCCGAGATTTAGGAATCCGACTTACGGATGGGATTACGAAGCTAAGGAACCCGATTGGCGGTTCGGAGGAGAATTAAATCCCTTTATAATTAACGATTAAAATAATATTATTTAGATTTATAATAGAAAAGAATTGCGCCCTATTGAAAATAGCCGAGATTTGGTAATTTAATTAATGTTTTTAACGGGAATAAAACGATAAGAAACTTTAAATAGAGATATTATTTCCGGTGTAATTAAATTGCCGATTGTATATTCTATTATATACTTTTTTCTAGTATTTAAAATTATATATATATTTGGTAATTATATTTACCTATTTATAATTTTGAGTATTTTATTACTTCCGATAGAAGGATATTAAATAGTTGGGATAATAACGTTAGGTATTTTATTACTTCCGATAGAAGGATATTAAATAATTAAAACGAATATTAAGTATAATAAATGTAAGATGTTAACCCGATATTCGGCACCCTATTACCTAATGGTTAATATTTTCGCGATTTGTCCGACTATATTATAATACGGCCGAGGGCTACGAAAGCGATAGCGACTATTTTCTTTATAAACGGAGTAATGACTAGAATATTTAGTATATATACGGGCTTGTTTTTTGAATTAGGTTTTCCGAATAAGGTAGTAAATTATTATAGGGTATTACGGCACTACTTAACTTTTTATTTCATTTATATATTTCTACTTATTTAGAATATTAGTACGTAAGTTGTAAATAGCGATAGCCGGAGGGAGCAAATTATTATCGAAGTTAAATTTAAGAATATATTAGTAATATTATATTAGTTTAAGAGTATACCTTAGGGGGGATAAATCGAGCTATACCCTTTTAGTCTGTTAATATATATTATTATCGTTATAGAAAGCCGAGCGGATTTCGTCGAATATATTATTAAGGCGTATATTAACAGCCTTTATAATTATATAATATTTATTATAGTTATACGAATAAATTCGATGTATTTACGTATATAATTTTTTATATATTTGTAGTAGGAGGAGTTAATGGACGTAAAGGTATAGTAGTATATAAGTGTATTCGGCGATTGTATTATAATTATATTATTCGAATTCTAAGATGTAGGAGTTATTAACGTTAGGGGTAAAGGCGGAGGTAGACGGGTTCTATGCTTCCTATAATTATATTTTTGTATAATGGTGGGAAGGGGGTTGGATGGGATTTACTACCCTAAAATATTCGAAATTTATATTTATTATAAGTGCCCTATAACTCCGTTTTCTTTTAGAGTATTTTTAATATATTAAATTGTATTAAGTGCGATTACCCTTTATTTGCCCCGTATATGCCCTTCGCGCGGGCTATCCCGCTTACCCCGCCTTCGGTTTTTTTTTCTTTTTTTCTTTTTTTCTTCTTTTTATAGCCTTTATTATAATATAATATAATAATAGCGATAGAATAACGTACATTAATAAAAGGCCGAATATAATCGCTTTGGCTACGGCGTTAAATTAAATAGCCTATATAATTTAATAGCCGAAGGTTTATTAATAAGGCCCGAGGCCGGTTTAGAAATTCGGAGGATAGGTCGCGAATTGGTTACGTAATCCCGCTTTTCGTAGAGGTATCCTTTTACTCCTAATAACGGTAGTAGGAATTCGGGTTTTAAATAATAAGTACTTTAATAATTAAGGTAAATAGAAAGGAAATTAAGATTCGGACAATTACTTTATCTACTTCGCTTCCTATCTCCCTTTTTTTATAAAGGTAGAAATAAGGAATTAGAGACGTCCTCCTTCTATTTTATTATATATAGCCTCTTTATTTCTTCCTCCTTATATATATTATATTTTATTATATTCATTAGCTTTTCCTATAGTAAATTAAGTACTTTAATTATTTCCTCTATATTTAATATATCTTTATACTTTTTTTAGATATTCTACGCCGTAGTGCGGAAGGCCGTTTTATTAGGTAGAATCGGAGCAAATATATTAAATAGCGTAGTATAATTAGTATCTTCGTTTATTTAGTTAATTTGTATTAAGGCGTATTCTATCCCCTATAGTACTTCGCGTATTACTGCGGGCGTAATCGTCCTTTTTAATTCCGAAATAAATTATTTAATAATATTTTCTTTCAAATCCCGAGTCTATTAGTCTTTTAATTCCTTACGGAATTATATAGTTTATAGGTCGATTTATTCTATAATTCGCGCCTCTAATTCGACTATAATTATTTCTTGGAGGTTGTACTCTATTTCTTCCTTGGCATCGTTAAATTGCTCTTCGATTTACTCTTCGATTCGTTTATTAATTCGTTTTTCGATTCGCTTATTAATTCGTTTATTAATAGTATTGTGTACGATTGCGTTTATCTCTTCTATATTGTAGCGATAGGTAGGGTTTTAGGCTTCGAGTATTGTAATGCGGTCTTCGAGTGGGCGTAATGCGGAAGTAATGCGGTCTTCGAGTAGGCGTAATGTGGAAGCGATGAGTTCGGTTATATATAGACGTTTGCGATTTGGAATAGAAAATTGATTAGAGGGGAAAAAATGCTAATAGTTACGGATAAGGGAATATATTTAATAGGGTTAATAATTGCGTTGGGCTTGCTAAATTACTATTTGTAGTATAGGGTGGTTGGGGTTCTTGCTTTGGTGTTCGGTATATGTTTCCTAGTACGGTGGAGCCTATATGGTTATTTTTATTAGTTGTATAAGGATTAGCCCGTTGTTTCCGATTCGAGGGATTGATGTTTTAAATGGTACGTTGGGGCGAGTTTAATTGTAGGTAGGGTAGGGGGACGTTGTTTCCTTCCCCGGCTAGTTTTTATAGCTCTTTTAATTCTTGGTTGGAATTATTATTGGAAATAGATAGAATTTTGCCCGAGTTAACGATTTAATTAAAGTTGTATTCGTATTTTATATTGCCCGGTGTTTATTTTTCGTCCGTTAGTAGGGGATATAGGTAAGCGGGCGAGAAGATGTATAGTAGTAAAGCTAGTTCTTAATGGATATTCGGAGAGAATTGGGGTAGGTAAATGGTATATTGTACTACCGATTTTAGAGACGCTACGGTTTTAAATATAGATTTATATTGCGGCTTTAATTTAAAAAGCCGACCTTTAGGCCTTTTAATAGTTGGCGGACGTATTATGGTGATATATAGTAAAATAAAGTTATTTTCGGGAGTATTGTTTATTGTAGGGACGGGCGACGAAGGGATAGGCGGACGGGCGCGAACGAATTTAATAGATTGGATCTTTTTTAAATAAATAATTAACGAAAGATCTATATTGGGCTTATTATTGTAGAGATAGTATTACTTGCGTAAGGCGTATATTGTTCGTCGTTTTATAATATTTATAAAGAGGTCGATATATAAATTTAATAAAAATTGCTTTTAATAATTAGTATCCTTCTATATAATTATTATATTATAATTAGAGAGAGTAATTTTATAAAGTCTTTAATAATTTTCGATCGGCTTAGTATTAAAGTTCCTTCGATCGTCCTTACGCAGTTTATTTAGATTATAAGTTCGTTAGTATATTCCAACGTACTAGAAGGCTTAGGGGGGGGGGGGGAGCGGGCTTGCGTTTTTACGTAATAATATAATTATTAGTAATGTTCTTATATAAATTAAGGGCCTTAGTCCTTCCGATAGGCGTATTTAACGGGTAGGAGTTAATATTTTATATCGACCCTTAATTAGTATAGTTACGTATATTCTAATAATATTCCTATATAAACTAAGGGCCCTAATCCTTCCGATAGGCGTATTTGACGGGTAGGAGTTGGTATTTTATATCGACCCCTAATTAGTATAGTTATATGCTTCGAATTATTATCTACGAGAAATGTAATATTTAATAATTAAACTTATTAGCTCCGGTGATTATCCTATTATCTTTACGTAGTAATACTATTCTTAATATTATTTCTATATAAACTAAGGGCCCTAATCTTTCTATTAGGTATACCTAATAGGTAAGAGTTAGTATTTTATATCGACCCCTAATTAGTATAGTTATACGTTTCGAATTCATTATATCGCTAGGGAGGAAAGGGGTAGCTACTTATTAAGTAGTAACGGGGAAAGGAGGAGGTAATAAATAGAAGGGGAGGAGAGAGGGGGATAGGGAGAAAGAAAACGGGAGGGAAGGGAGTAGAAAGGAAGTATAATATATAGAAAGTAAAGGGGATAGAAAAGAAAAGTAGTATATATATATTATTATTATTGAAAATTAGTATTATTATTATTATTGTAAAAAAGAAATTGTTCGTTAACTTTTAGGTTCTTTAGCGAAAGGGATTGGAGAGGAGAGACGGGAAACGGGGGATATTTAAATTAAAATAAATTAATCGACGTATAAATAATTTATAATAGGGATAGGGGGGGAAATAAGAGGGTTAATATATTATCTTCGCTATTATAATAATTATCGTCGTTATAGTATTCGGGCGATTAAATTAGTAGTAGGGAGTAAATCGGTAATATTCCATTATTATAACTGTCGTTGTAGAAATTAGAAGGTCTATACTTAGGTAAAGGCTTTGCGCGCTCTAGAACGGATATATAGAAATATCCGTCGATAATTTAAATAGGCTTTAGAAGTATATAAAGGTCGGAATCAACTATTATAAAAGAATAATTAATAGTATTAATAATATTAATACGATAGGGTTTATAAGCGTATAATTAATTGATAATAGGAATAGTATATACTAAATTAAATACGAAGTGCGAAATAAATATAAATTACGTAATCTTCCTAAGGGGGTAAATTTAAAAATAGTACTTTATATAATTAAATACGGCGTTTATTAAATATAATTCTATAATATATTAGTAATAATAATAACGATATTAATTCTTTTGACGACGATATATTAGCCGAATTAGCCCCGAATTATAAAGGAAATTAAATTATATTTAACTGTATAATATTTTAATTTATAAAGAGGGTATAAAATTTATTCGAATATATTTATTTTTTTAAGAGATAAAAAATGCCCGACCCTCCTCTTCCTTTAACTGAGTTTAAAGTAGGAAATTAAATTATATTTACCGGTCTAATATTCCGACTTCGAAAGAGGGACCGAAATTCGTTTGAATTAAAGTTGCCTAACCTTCCTCTTTTTCCGATTAAACTTTAAACCGAACTATAATTTTTAATAAAGTATTGTAGAGGAAGATTTAGAAAATATTTGCTACCGGAAATTAGGTAAAATTAATTAGCTTTTAGAGTATAGTTATTATAGTAGGTTTTAAACGAAGTAGAGGGTTTAGCCGAAGAGATATTAGGTTCGGCGGAAGTATAAATTTAGGAACGAAATAAAGTATTAGATAGTATAGAAGTCGAATATTATATAGTATATAAAGTATTGGAATTTGCAGAATACTTAAAATTTCAATTTTTAAAAGGCGTTAATAATAAGATTAATAATAAAAAATAGTAAGAGGAGGAGGCCGAATAAGAGCGGGAGGTTAAATAATAGGAGGAGGCCGGATAATAGAGGAAAGAAAACTTATAAAAAAATAAAGATACTTTTAAGACGCTTATTTATTATATTAATAATAATTTTAATTCTAATAAAAGCGAGTTTACTTTTATATTCTTATTTCCTACGCTTACTACTTCTTCGTTTAACCCCGTTTAATATCTATATAACGAATGGTCTTCTTCTAATAATCGTAATTCCGTACGTAATAATATATAAAAGGGATATAATAATACCCGTAATAATAAAAGGGAGTAGGAGGAGGAGTTCAAATAAGAAAGGGGTATTAAATAAGAGTAAAATAAATAATAATAGGGGAAAGAAAGCCTACTTTTATAAAATGATAAAAATACTTTCGATAGGACGCTTCTACGCGTTAAGATTAAAGACGATAAAAAATAGTACGATACTTTATAGTAAAATATAGTAGAATTCGGGAAAGTATTTCTAAAGGGTTTAAAAGAGGATAACGAAGTTAATAATTTTATATATTAATAATTCAATATTTATCTAAACGACTAATAGGTATTCGCTTCCTATATTATAGATTTTATATATTATATTATAGTTCTTAAGTTAATTATCGTTTTTAAATCCAATTCCGAATTTAACTCTTCCGAAGAGGATATATCCCCTAAATATTTACCCTACCCGACTAATCTATAGAATTAATATATTAATTCCGAAGAGTTTATAATATTTTATTATTAGATATATTCTATTTCGGTTTCGATATAATCGGACTTCGTTAATGAGTATAACGAAATTGGGAAAATGCTTAGTATATAAGTGAAAATAGATTGCTTTAAAAAGGCTATATTTATAATTAAAATACGGATTTAAGAGGAAATAGTAAGAAAGGGGCTACTTATTACCGAACCGCCTACTATAAAATTTATACTAAACCCGGCTAATAATTTCCTATTAATTAAATTGAAGTTAAAGGTACTATTTAGACCCGAAGGATAGGAAATCGCGGAATAATACGCTTGGGAAATAGAACTTACTAATTAATTTTAGGATAATTACTTAGAGAGGCGGTTTGAAAAGGCCGGCGTATATTATTTTATTGAAAATTATATTAATAATTATTAGAAGTATAAATTCTTAGAGCGCTTTACTATATTGAATAATTATTTATAATAATTGAGGATAGGTCCGTATATAGACCCTCCCAATCTTCTTATCCGCGAAGATTATATCGAATTATTTATTGAATTATTATCCGTTTAATTAGAATTATATATTTAATTTACTAAACCCTTTAAAGCTATATTTACGAAGGCTATATTGCTAAAGCCGGTGTTTTTAAAGCCGGTATTATTTAAGCCGGTATTACTTAAGCCGGTGTTATTTAAACCGGTATTACTTATGCGGGCGAAGAAATAAGTATAATAATAGGGGAAAGAAAACTTACTTTTATAAAATAATAAAGATACTTTCGAGATCGATAGGACGCCCGCTATTATTACTATAGTTAAGTACCTATCGTTTACCGGTACGTAGGCCGAATCCGACTATTTAGACGTAGTATCGCAATATTTAAAGGCGTTCTCGGTAGTTAACTATAAAGTTAGAGAATTATAGAGTCGGTCGCCTTAGCCTCGCGACGATATTATAATATTAGTTAAAATAATTAATACGTATAAATATAAATAAAGTATTATTAAAAAGGAAATAAAGGAGGGTAATATCCCTTTTATATACCCTTGTAATTAATAGGCTTTACGAGATAAAGCTCGTTTATTAAAGTAAAACTTTTTAAAATGAATAATTTATTACCCTATTATAAAATTTTATTTAATTATTATTAATATATTTAATAAAGGGTTAATGCCCCTTTACTTATATCGTTTAATTTCGTTATATTAAGTAAAAAGGAGAGAAAAGCGGTAATTAAATATAGTAAGAATTCCGATTGTAAGGAAGCCGATATACAGAATAGAATTCTTATTAATATTTATTATAGGTATTTATAATTAAATTTTAGGAGGGAGCTAAACTAAGCTTAGAACCCGACTATTTAAATTATATTTATAAATAGAATTTATAATAATTAATAATATTAGCCGTTATATCCCCCCCTTACGTAACTAATTTCTACTTTAGAAGCGTCCGATATTTGAAAATATATATAAAAATAGAAAGTATAGCCTATTAAATTTAATTCCTCCCGAAACCTTAGTCCCGGGTTGAAAATTTATTAAAAAATGCCTATTCTATTTCTTAAATTACTAAATTAAATATTAATAATAATATTAACTTTAAAATCTTTTAAAATCCTTATCCCTAAAAGTTAATATACCTATCTATCTTTTCTACTATTAAAATACTTAGTAATTTTAATTATTAAAATTTGAGAAGACCTTCGAGTAGTTAGGGGGGATTATAATCGCCGTTATTTAACTATAGAAAATAATATCGAACAAGATAAACCGATATTAAAAGAGAATAAATATTAACATTATAGAAAGTAAGTATAATTAGTTAACCTCCTTTATATAAATTAGCCTTATACCTACGGGTAATAAAATAAAATAAGAACCTTTATAATTATATAGTTCTATTATATTTAAAATACTATTTCTATTTAGTATTAAATTTATATAGCGGGTACTATAATCTATTTTATTAGAGACTTCCGGTACTTTAGTATTAGAATATTATATTGGCGAATAAAGGGTTATTTTAAAAGTAAGGGAATAATGAGGGTAAAAGAGAAGAAGCGGAGATATTTATTTTTTTACGCATAAATAAGGGTATTCTACGTACCCTACCCCTAAACGACGATTAATATAAGATAATTATATACTAAATACTTTATAAATCCGCTAGATTTTAGAAGGTATTTATTATATTAATTTCAATAACCCTATATTCCCCCTAATAACCGCAATTAGCGCGCCGGGCTATCCCGCTTAACTAATTATACCCTTATATATTAAGAGCCTCCTCGATTCCTAAAATATTTAATACGCGCGGGCTTTAACAAACCTTATAAACCTTTTTTTCCTTATCAATAATTTTAAATTCTATTCTACCCCTAATTTATTACTATATATACTTAATAGACCCATAATATATTATTAACCATTTTTTTTAATACCTTTAGACCCCTTTTTATTTATTTATTCGAAGAGTTTCTTTAACCGTCTTCGTTTATACAATCTTTTTTTTTTTCTATAAATATAATTTCAATTCCTTAAGCCTAAAATATTAGCGAATAGTAATAATAATTCGCTATAGCTATTTAAATATTCATTAGCGAAATAGTTAAACTTAAAGTTATAGGCTTTCGTTAACCGAAGTTAATCCTTCCCTATTTTATTAAATTTTTTAAGGAGAAGGAAGATTTCAACGCCTAACTATATACTACCGAAGCGAAACTTTATATTAATAGTCTCGCTATAGGCAATCCGGAAGCTTAATTTTATTATTTTTACTCTAGCCTTTCGCCCCCTATTTAAAAGACCTTCCTTTATTTTACCCGATAATTAATAAACTAAACGCCCGCTACATTACTATAAAAACTCCGCCTTTCCTATAGTAATACGAATTCGGATAAGCGTACGGCTTTAAGCCTTTTCAAAATTCTATAGGCCCGAAACGAATCGATTTAAACTTTCTTTATTCGGTTTAATAAAACCCTCGATCGAATATAGAGTAATTAACTTAATAATTTAAAGTAGACTTTCCTTATAAGTAATTTTAATAAAGAATAGCATTTAAGGTTAAAATAAAAGACGGACGTACTAGAGGGCTATAAGGCCTTATAGGAATATATTCGGTATTTAAATAGTAATAACCTTTTAGGGGAGAATATAGATATTAGGGACGCTATATAAATTAATACTATAAAAATATTAAAATCGGGGAGACGTAGTAGTGGTAGAGGCCTATTCTTAGGGATTAGGGTTATAATTATTATTTTAGAATAATAATAACGATAAAAGAAGGGAAACCGCTATATAAGTTGTAGTTCCTAATAATATTAAGTAAAGGAATATCTTATTAATAAGAAGGGTAAAGTTATAATATAATTATAGAATATTATTTTTAAATTAGTTAGGGATATTAATATAAATATTAAAGAGAACGAGACGTATATAGTTGGGGACGTTATTACGAATAATAAGAAGGACGAGATTTATAATAATTACGAATAGTCTAATAATTTAAAGGAATTGAGAATCGGCTTAAAAATACTACGTATCGATAGCTATAGATGCGCTTCTATAATAATCTTTATTTACGGCAATATTAGGCCGTAATAGGCTATAGTTATATAGGCTGGTAATTATTATAAGGAGAGATAATATTAGTTATATTTAAACTATTAATAATTATATTAAGATTTTTATATTAAGGCTTTACTACCCTTTATATTTATAAGGAGGTAGAAAGCTATAGAACGCTATTATTTAAATAGGGTAGCTTTTAAGTATTTGTAGTATTCTTTGGGTAATATAGGGTAATAATTTATATAAATGGATAGGTCGGATTATATATAGTGGTTTAGGAAGTGCATAGAACCGATAGGTTTCGTAGGTAATTATTTAAATATTAAAGCAAGGTAGAATTATTATAGTAATAATATAGTAATAATATTTTTAAATATATTATAATAAAGAAATAAATTTTATAAGTTTTATATACTTCGTAGTTTAGCCGCGGGTACCAGCCTTACTTTTATACTCCCCCCTAATCGAATTACTAATTACTATTTCGTACGCAGTTAAGTATACCCTAAATATTAAATAACAAACTTTATTAAACTCCCCCCTATATATATATTTCTCCCTTTTTTATATTTAAATTTTATTTCCCTCTCCTCCTTCCCTTTTTAATTTATCTAAACCCTCCTATATAATTGTAAGTATCCCCCTCCTACTATTCTATTATTTATAACCTAACTTTACTTTTATATTCCCCCCCTTAATTAAATTACTAATTACTATTTTATATACGGCTAAATATACCCTAAATATTAGAAAAGCTTTACCGAGCGCTTCCTATATATATTTTTTTTATATTTAGATTTTATTTCCCTTTCCTCTTTCCCCCTTCGATTTTTCTAAGCCTTCCAATTGTAAATATACCCCTCTTACCGCTCTATTATTTATAATTTACTTTTCCGCTCTTTATTCTCGCTTTTATTTTCTAATTCGCCGCCCTATTTATTCTTATTATAATATTACTAGTAATTAACCTTCGTTAAAATTAAAATATTTATTCTTCGTTTAAGCCCGACGGTTAATTTTAAATTCCCGAACTTTCCTCTTAGCGTATTAATAATATTCTCCTCTCCTTCCCCTTTTAATAAGAGAAGAGATTATTTATTAATTATATCTATATAAAACCAACCCGGATTAATTTAATAGCCCCTTAGTTAATATTTATATTAATGCTAAGCGCCGCTAATATAAAGTTTTTTATATTTATAAATAATTCTTTATTTTTAATTCCGCATACTTCCGGTATTATTTTAATTTAGAGCCCGAGCCTATTAAAGGTTCCTCTTCCCCCGGTAACGATTATTACTATTAAAACCCTGCTATTTCCGCCGCGGTAAACGGAGGAGAACCTATTAAAATCTACCTCTTTACTATTAAAATTAAATTCTTTACCCTTATTATATATTAGCTATATAGTATAGGCTTCCGAAATTCGGGTAGGCAAAAAGACTTTACGTTCGAACTTCCTTAATTTAATTGAATTATTATATACAATTATTTCGAATTATATATCCTCGGCCAAATTATATAAATCCCGGGCCTACAGAACACTTATATCGAAGTACTTTATAATTATTATACTACCGAAACTAAAAAAGTCCGCGTCCCCGATTTATATAATATATAATATATCTTTAAAAATATTACCTACGCGCCCAATTTATAAATAAGAAAACTATTAATAGCCTTCTATTTATTCTATTTATTTAGAGCGAAGAGGAGGGGCCCCTTATTACTAGATTAAAATAAGGTAATAGAATTTAAATATACGGTAGTATATAAAATATTTAAAATATTAGTAGATTGGAAGTAAGTAATAGGGGTAAATATATTAAATATAATAATTAAGGATAAAATAATATTTTACAAGAAGCCGAGGCCGGAAGAGTTATTATTATAATATAGGGTATAAATAGCGGAAGTAGCGGCGAAGGTTACGCTAAATAATAAATAGAGAAGATCGATAGGAAGGGATAATAGTAGGGATTATATAATTACCTCTTAACGGTATATATTATTTTTCTAAAGTATTTATAATCTTCGGTTTTAATTATTAGTAATTCTAATTATAATAATAGATTTACGATATGATTTTTGCGGGTCGATAAATTGCAAATTAATAATTCTATATACTTTAAACTAATAAATTAATAGTACTTCCGCGGAAAGAAATTTATCTAAATTTATTAAATAATTATAACATTCCTTCGATATTAGCCCAAATATATTTATAAGTAATAAAACCATCCTTTCCCCTATATAAACGGGTATATAAGTTTAAACCTCTACTTACTATCTTTTTACATTATATT
Organism: Neurospora sp. CHS-2018a; assembly: GCA_009802275.1. Classification (NCBI taxonomy): domain Eukaryota; kingdom Fungi; phylum Ascomycota; class Sordariomycetes; order Sordariales; family Sordariaceae; genus Neurospora; species Neurospora sp. CHS-2018a. The sequence continues at coordinate 212,266 of RAKG01000064.1, forward strand.
TAATAAGGTAACCCTAACCGACAATAAAATAAACGCCATTCCCTCTTATATTCTAATTTAATACGCTTTTATTATTTATATATTTATATAATTTATTCCTTATATTTAGCTTCTATTTTAATTACCTTCGCCTCCTCTTCTACTATTATTTTTATATTAAGCTTATATATAAATAGGGCGAATTCTATATATTAAGCCCTCGCTTTTTCAACTTCGTCTACTTAGGCTATCTAGCGACGTTTTTTAATCTCTTCGTTTCGGGCTTAATACTTTTATTTTTCGGTTTCGTCGGCTTCCCGCTAAGCTTTATTTCGGGCTAAACATTCTTATTATTCGGTTTTATCGGCTTTCCGCTAAATTCGTTCGATTCCTTTAATTTAGGTTTATTTTAGGGTTTTATTAAAGGCTTTACATTTTTATCGTTCGGTTTATAATATATAATTACATTATAATTTTTCGTCGTCCTAGGCCCGCTATTCGGTTTACCGTTCGGCTTCTTTAATTGCCTAATAAATTTATTTAATTTTTAAAATTTATTATTCGGATTAGTAGGCCGTTTTACGCGCTCTCTCAAATATTTTACCTCGGGTTTAATCGTTTAGAAGTAGGTTATTTAGTGTTTATTATTATTATATTTGGTTTTAGGGTTACTATAGTCGGTTATAATATAAATTAAGTTATTTATAGGAGGTAACGGGTAGGCGAAATTATAAATTATAAGAGGTAAATATAGTATTTTTTAAGCGAGGTTATTCGAAAGTTACCGGTTTATATTTAGGTAATAGGGTATAATCGTAAGGAAGATTTGAAAGAGCCGGCGTAAAGGACTTTAATTAAACTTATATACGAAATAAGTACGTTCTAATAGAGGAATTATTAGACGGAGGGATATAATCGTTCGAATTATTTAATATTAATCTATTAGAATTAAATACTAATTTACAATTTATTACCGCCGGCGGCGTAAATAGCCTTAAAGTGAATATTATTAATATAAGTAGGTAGGTTATAAACGAATTGGCGATTAGGGTTATTAGAAGTATTAAATTCCCGGCGGAATTTGAAGGGTTTTTAAATAACTATTTTAGAATATGCTAATTCGTAATAGGAATAATTTAAGTACTACCTCCTTATTCTTTTTTAAGGATATTAAACTATTCGAGGGTATCCTTTAAATTAGTCTAATCGGCTTATTATAATTCGTTGCCTTTGGGCGATAATTATTTCTCGGGCGGCGATCCTAGGGCTTCGTCCTTTATATCGGTTCGTAGTATTATTTTATTACCCTTAAATTTACTTTTAAGCTTAAGGATAATTATAAGTATATTAGCGGGCAATGATTATTTTTCGGGCGGCGATCCTAGGGCTTCGTCCTTTATATTAGCTCGTAGCGTTATTTTACTGCCTTTAGGCCTACCTCTAGGCCTAGAGGTAATTGTAGGTATATTAGCGAGTGGGTAGGAGATAATTTAGTTAATAATTTTTATAGAAGTATATAACGGGCGAAATAATATTATTATATAATTATACTAATATATTATTTGCGTAGGGGATGCCTTTTATATTCGATCTTAATATAAATATTTTAGGTATCTTTTTATATAATTTTAATAAGTTAAAGGAATTATTTAGTAGATATTTAAAGTCTAATATTTAAAGCGCCTACTTTAGCGGGTACATATAAGTTAGGGGAATTAATACCGACCGGGTTATACCGCTCGGATTATAAGAAGAATTGAAGTAGGAATTTTATATAATAAGGCGTAATTAAAGAAATAAACTACAATATTCTATATAAAGAAAATAGAAGAATAAAATTAAAAATTAGCTATCGCGAGGCAATATCCCTATTCTATTATTGAGAACGGTTAATTAAATTAAAAAATTATTTCTATAAATATATATAATTATAGAAAGGCGTTAATACGAGCCTAGGTCAGCCTTATAGAAACCCTTACGTATTACCGTAGCGCCTATTAATTTACGATTTCAAATTAATCCTTATTAATCGAATTATTATTATTAATCTTCTTCGTCTTCGTTAATAGAATTAGGCGGAGTCGACGAAGTAATAATAGCCGAAAGTATAATTACTATATTTTATAGAGTAACGAGGCGTAAAGTAACGTCGGTATTTATATTATCGAATATACCCTCTAATCTTTTAATCGTTCCGTTAAACCTCCTCCCTATATTAATACCTATCCTATCGATTTTATTATTTAAATGAGCGATAGCGGTATTTATTCTATTAAATTTCTCATTTTTACGAGCGATAGTAACGGTTATTTTATCGATCTTTTTCTCTAGGCGGGCTAGATTAGTATAAATATATTTAAATTTGCGGATAGTAGTAATGTCCGGAATTGGGGTAGGAGTATTTAATCCTTTAAGGGTATTAGAGGAATTAAGAATATTATTATATCTATTTATATTTTTATAAGGGAGTATAAGGGACGTAGTATTTAAGCGAATGCGATTAGTAAAAGCGTATTAACTTTCGTTAATTAATTTATTAATATCCTATTCTATTATATAATAGGGATTAGGGTTGCCCGAGAGGTTAGGATAGTCTGTATAATAAGTAGAATAAGTTTATTATAACGTTTAAGCCGCGTTTATAATAGTAGGTTGGAAATTAAAGTTAAGGTTATCCCTCTTATTAAATATTTAGGAAGTATAGTTGTATTATAGCTACATTCCGAGGGGTATTATATTATAGGGCAAATCGATAATATTAGCGCTAAAAGTCCGGTTATAAATAGTAGTAGCGGTATTAATATTACTTATAATAGAACGAATATTAGTAAGGGAAATAATATAAAATATAGTCGGAATATATTTATATAGTATAAAGTATGAAAATTCGTTAGTAAGCCGGTAGAAAGCTTCGTCTTCGAATTTCTCGGCGCCTACAATATTCTTAGTAAAAGTGAGGGTATAAAATGCGTACGGAGGGAGGCGCGTAGCGTTATAATATAGGTTAATAATAATAATAAATATAATTATAGAGATATTTATTATTAGGAGTAATTTGAAAGAACCCTTATAGCGAAGTAGCGTATATAGGTTATATATAGGTGAGGATTGAAAGGAAGGCTTATAATAATAGAATATATATTATTTATATATATTTGTAGGGGAGGGGTAATATAATTAATATTTGGAGTTATAGTAGATGGAAATTGATGGTAGATGAAAATTAGGTAACGGCCTAGGGGGTAGAGGGCGCGGGCGTAATAGAAGGTAAGGGCGATCTAATAATAGATGAAAATTAATAGTTTAGGGGGTAGAGGGCGTAGGCGTAATGGAAGGTAAGGGCGATTTAATAGTAGATAGAAAACTTCTAATTAAATGGCGATCCGATAGTAATTAAAAGGATTAGAATTAAATAGCGATTTAATAGTAAATAGAGGTAAAAGGCTTATAATAGTAATTTGGTAGTAGATGGGAATTTACGGTTTGGGGGCGTAGGTATAAAATTTGTAATAGCGATAAAAAAGGGAAGAGGAGGAGGAAGATACGGGCGGATAGGATAGTTTTTATAATATTATTTATAAATTTAATTTAAAGTATAAATTTACAATTATTAGGTTATTAGAAAAGGGATTATATAATTATTATCGACCGAATAAACGAAGTATATCGGTATTTATATTTAGGATAATAGGAACCTTAACGGCCTAGCGGTTTAACTCCCTCTTTTCCCCCTAACCTATACGCCTTCTTATACTCCTTCCCGTATATAAATTACCCCTTTTCTTATTTCTAAATTCTTTTACTCTCTTTCCTCTTCCCTCCTTTAATTTATTTAAAACTTCGAGTGAATATACCCTTCTAATTAACCCGTTATTTACAATATAGATTTACCTTTCAATTCTTTATTCCCCCTTTATATTTCACTCTCTAACCTAATTTACTATCCCTCTCGGTCTTATTATATTATTACTTCGCTTTTATTTTCGAATTTACTATCCCTCTCCTTCTAATTATATTATAAGTAGTAGTTAACCTAGTGCCCCTATTGCGACTAGGAGTAGTAAGCGGTAGATATTAAATATTAATTCTCTCTTTTTGCTTCTTTTAACCTATTTAAAACTTTTAATTATAAGTATACTCCTTTAACCGATCCGTTATTTACAATTTACTTTTCCGTTCTTTGTTCTTGTTTTATATCTCGTTTTCTAACCTAATCTAACCTACCGTCCCTTTTGTTTTTATTGCGTTGTAAGTAGTAGTTAATTTAGTGCCCCTGTCGCAATTAGGAATAGCGGTAGATATTAAATATTAGTTCTTTTTTTTTGCTTCCTTTAATTTATTTAAGATTTTTAATTGTGAATATACCCCTTTAATTGACCCGTTATTTACGATTTATTTTTCTGCTCTTTGTTCTTGTTCCATTTTTCGTTCTTTAATTTAACTTATTGTCCTTTTCGGTTTTATTGCGTTGTTACTTCGCTTTTATTTTTGGGCTTATTATTCCTCTTGTTCTTATTGCGTTGTGAGTAGTAGTTAACTTAGTATCCCCGTTATAATTAGGAGTAGCGGTAGATATTAGATATTAATTTTTTTTTTTTGTTTCCTTTAATTTATTTAAAATTTCCAGTTGTGAGTGTACCCTTTTGACCGACCTGTTATTTACGATTTATTTTTCCGCTCTTTGTTCTTGTTCTATCTTTCGTTCTCTAATCTAACCTACTGTCCTTTTCGGTCTTATTGTGTTGTTATTTCGCTTTTATTTTCGGGCTTACTATCCTTTTCGTTCTTATCGCGTTGTGAGTAGTAGTTAATTTAGTGCCCCCGTTGCGATTAGGAGTAGCGGCAGATATTAGATATTAATTCTTTCTTTTTGCTTCCTTTAACTTATTTAAAACTTTTAGTTGTGAGTGTATCCCTCTAACCGACCCGTTATTTACGATTTACCTTTCCGTTCTTTGTTTTCGCTCTATCTTTTACTTTTTAATTTAATTTACTATTCCTTTCGGTCTTATTACGTTGTTACCTTGCTTTTATTTTCGGGTTTATTATCCCTTTTATTCTTATTGCATTATAAGTAGTAGTTAATTTAGTGCCCCCGTTGCGATTAGGAGTAGCGGTAGATATTAGATATTAATTTTTTCCTTTTGTTTTTTTTAATCTATTTAAAATTTTTAATTGTGAGTATACCCCTTTAACCGACCCGTTATTTACGATTTACTTTTCCGCTCTTTATTCTTATTCTATATTTTACTTTCTAATTTAATTTAACCCACCGTCCTTCTTATTCTTATTACGTTATAAGTAGTAGTTAACCTCTATTATAACTAAGATACTTCGAGGTTTGGACCCTACCCCCTTTGTACGTTCGCCCGACGTCCCGCTTAAAGTCCTATTCAATTAAGCTTAAAGTAATATAATTAAATTATATATAGGCGTTGCGCGCTACTAAGTTTATAGTTCACTCCTCCTTCGGTTTACCCCTAACCCTACGTTTATTAAAATATTTTCGCCCCCTAACAATAATAATTACAATAAGTAGGTTAATGAATAATTTTTACAGAAAGTAAGAGAACGTTCTAATAGATTTAAAATTATTTTTTTTAATATTAAACCTTATATTATATATTTACTATATAAATAATTATATTTTTTAACTAACTCTACGAAGATTATTGAATTCCCCTTTCTTAAATTTAATAGAAATATTATACGAGATTATTTCGAGCTTTATATCTTCGGCTATACTATCTAATATTTATATTTACGGAACGTTTATATCGATATAATTTATAAATATTATAATATTAATATTCTAGAGATCCGCGTCCCGGATTTATATAATATATAATATATTTTCAATAATATTAGAACAGTGCTCGAATTGGGAATATAGTACTTATTTAAAATATATAGTATATTTTATTTATTTTACGATTAGACATAAGACTAGCCCCTCTTATAAAATTAGTAAGAGGTTATTTAATTACAGTATAAAATAGTATATAAGATATTAAAATTATTAGGGGAGTGGGGTTAGGTATTAAGTTAAAATACTTTAGAATAAAGGGTTAGGTATAAATTTGCGTTTAATAAGAAGCTGAGCTTGGAGGAGTTAATGGCGGAAGAGAATATGTAGGTGAAGTTTAAGAATAGAGATTACTATTATTAGTAAATATGGGTAGGAGGGTGTTAGGGATGTTGTTAATTTAGGGTAATAACCGTTATTTATAGGTTTTTCGCGTTATTTTATATAGAAATAATAATATTAATTTCTCTTTCGTATTCTTGTCCCTATTATTATAACGGTCTAGGTAATTCAATTTAATTAATTCGTTAGTTTACGTATATATATTTATTAATTTTATAAATTTTTATTAATAGCCCGGGATTAGATAATTCTATTATTATAGAAAGTAAGAATATTTAGGAAAGATTATAACGCTAAGAGAGTGGAATAAAGTATTCGTTAAAGTAAATATATTGTATATATTATTTCTATTGTAATTTTTTAAATTCTAATTTTATAATATTGACCTGCGGTTTTGTATAGTTGCTCCGTAAATATAATATTATTATATTCAATTTAATAAAATTATTAGAATTAAATTACTCTAAAGTATTTTCGTAGAAAGAATTTTAGTTAAAAGTATATAAATAGGAGGTTTGTTCGGTATAATTTAAGTTATCGTTAGCTATTAAAATTATAATTTTAATTCGGAACGGAGATATAGAGCGGGCCGGCGTAGTATATCCGGGAAAGGTAGGGCTATTTTAGTACTTATTCTCCTCCTAACTTTCTTTCCTTTTTTTCCCAATTGTTATAGTACGAATATGGGCGCTAATTAGGGTTGTACTAAAAGATATCGATTTGAATAAGTTAATAAAGTTAAAGAGTAAAAAGGAGGAAGTAGTTAAAGGCCGATAGAATAGTCTTAGTTAGACCCTACTAAGCTTCCGAAATTACCTTACCCTACCCTATACTACCCGTTTCTATAATAGTAGGTTTGAACTAACTTTAAACTTTTTTACCATTACTTAATAAAACCCTTTTTTAATATTATAAATTAACGAAAAATAGTAAAAATGCAAAAGTATAGAATTATATAGTATTTCGTCTTCCGGTTCTAATAGTAATTTTACTTTTTTTATACAATAAATATTGACTAAGATGCAAAGCCTTCAAATTAGAAAGATAAAGGATAAAACGGTAGTTTATTGGATATAAAAATATAAGAATAGTAAAAAGAAATATATAATGAAGAGATTAATATAGAGTAAGAAAAGGCCTATCTAACGGTATTAATTTCATTATAGTAATTTTAAAGGGTAGTTAAATAAAAAATAAAAAATAGAAAAAAGAGAAAAATTAATTCTACCCCCTCGAGGTTGTATTATAATAACGGGTAGTCCGTATATTATAAGAGTAATACTATTAGAACCGTCTCGTTAAGGCTATCCTCTACATATATTTTTTAAATTTATATAAATTATATTGGCCTTTAAAACGGATAGTGTCCAAAAAATAGAAATTTTATTGTCGACGAAGTAATCCCTTTAAGTTTAGATTTCTATAAAGGAGTAGTCTAAGCGTTAGAAAAAAATTATTATTAAAAAGGCCCTAAAAAGACTATCCTTAGCAATATCTTTCCTTATTTATACAATTTTTTATTATTTAATTATTAAAGAAAGAGTTTGGGAAAGAAAAGGCAACTTATATATAAAATTTATTACTAAACCCAAAAATACTCAAAGTAGTTATAGACCTCCTCTTACTTTATTCGCGGAAACCTATATTTTATATAGGGTAAGAGTAGATTGAACTCGTAACGAGGGCGTTTGTAATAGAGATTACAATAGAAGTGTAGGCGCCTTATAAAGGGTAAGCGCATTTTGCCGGGTCCGACCGCTTTAAGTAGGTCGCTATATAGATATAACCTAAATAGGCTATATAATAAGGTATATAATAAAATATATATATAGATCTGGTACTATATAGCACCCGACTAGGTATAGTACCTACTAGTATTATAATACTAATTTTCTTTCCTATTCCTTCTTTCTAGTCGGACTTCGTTATAATATATTATTGGCTAATATAATAATACGAGGCTTAATTGTTATATAAGGCCGTAAAGTCACGTTTATATATTATATCCTCTTTAAAGTATTATCGGTTATTATTTCTCGCTAGGGTAGTAATTTAAACGAGTAGAATAAATTTAAATAGGCCTTTTTTAATAGGATTATGGATTTAGCGTCTATAGGCTAATGGCCGTAGATTTTTAAATAGGCCCATTATATAGGCTTAGGCTACTTTATTATTTCTTATTAAAGTAGTAATTTAAACGAGTAGAATAAATTCGAATAGGCCTTCTTTAATAAGACTGCGGATTTAGTATTTATAGGCTAATGGCCGGAGATTTTTAAATAGGCTTATTATATAGGCTTAAACTACTTTATTATTTCTCGCTAGGGTAATAACTTAAATAAATAGAATAAATTCGAATAGGCCTTCTTTAATAGGATTACGGATTTAGCGTCTATAGGCCAATAGCCCGAGATTTTTAAAAAATACTATAATAAATATTACGTCCGTTAGAAGATTTATATAATAAATAAAAGGACGTTTATTATTATTATAGAGACGCCCGGAATTGAGACGAAGATAGGAATTATATCGAACGAATAATTAATTTTATTATTAAAATTAAATTAGAAGTTTCTAATTCCGTTATAAATTAATAGTTGAAGACGATCTTATACTAGAATAATAAAAAGAATTTAACTATTCTCTTTTTTTATAATTATTTAATTAAAAAGATCCGGCCCCTCGATAATACTTCTCCTTCCGCTATAGTCGCTAACTATTTAATATTAATAATTTCGCGGCTAGTAAAAAGTTACCCCCGTTCCTATAATTAATATATAGCCTAGATATTCGATAAAACCGGAATAATAGGCTAAAGCCCTTAATAATAATTTAATAGGCCTTAGTAGGGTTAGGGTTAGGATAATAGAATTAATAGCAACCCTCCTTATCTTCATTTATTATTTATCCTTCCTTTTTATTTTATTAATACTAATTATAGGATAGAGATAGGCTACTAATAACAACTTTTAAAAGAAAGTAGCTATTACCGTAATAGCCTTTTATAAATAAGAAGATATTTAACGAAAGTTAGAGATTAATAGCGTAGTAAGTATTAAAAGGGCAATAAGCTAAGTAACTATAGTATTTAAATAATTTTATATATTATTAAATTCCTTTAGAGGAGGGGTATTTAAAAGTTTATTAACCTTCTTTTCGGTACGTTCTTTTTTAACGGTAAATTCCTTTTTAACGGCAGATTCCTTTATTAGCAATCTTAATATCTTATATAGAAAAAATAATAAAGGAGGGAGTAGAAGTGGAGGGCAGCCGGTAATAATTTCTAAAAATAATTAATCCGACGAATTTTCTTTAGATAATTAAAGCGCTATTAGGAGACTAATTTTTTCGGGAATTTATAATTATTAAACCCGATTAGTATTTTAAATAAAAGGTTCCTTTAGGGCCGGTTATTACCGAAGGCGATTAATTATATTTAATCGCTAATTATATTAAAGAATTTGAAAAATTATATTAAATATTAAGGGTAAATAAAATAAAGATTTCTATTTTATTTTACCTATTTATTTAAAGATAATTAGTAAAAAAAGTTAAAATTAGCGGGGAATAATAAATTTAAATCCGGCGAATATTATACTCCGGGTTCGAAGAGAGCGACTTTTATATTATTATTATCGTCGGACTTTATATATATTATATTCTTCTTCTTTAATATTTTAACTTTAGGTTAAACCTTCTTAATTATTTTAATTACGCCGCTACTTCGTATTCGTAGTCCGCGAAATAGTTTATTCTCTTACGTTAGGAATTTAGGAAGTAAATATATCGGATTCGTTAAATCTAAACATAATATTAAATAGCTTAGAATATAATAGCCTACTTAGCATATTAAAGGTTTTGGCCTTATTTATATTTTTAAGCGTAGGATTAGCGCTATTTTTTTCGGAGCGATAGTTTATTCTCTTACGTTTAGAGTTTAGGAAATAGATATATCGGATTTATTAAGTTTAAGCGTAATACTAGAAGGCTTCTATTTTAATATAATATTTATTATATTCCTTATTCTTAATAAGCCGGGTATAAAGGCGCTAATTCAATTTCTTACGGATATTAATCCTAGCCTTTAATTTTTATTCAATTTTAAGAAAAAGTTCCTTTGAAAACTCTTAGAAGTACGATTCGTTTGGAGGGTAATTACTTATTCAGAGTATTAAAAGCTTTAGCGCGGTTTATATTCGGAAATATAGGATTATTATAATTCGTATTTTTAATTATAGGACCGGCGTTATTTCTTTTAGAAGTAACGTTAGGGATGAAGCTTATAGGGGTTAAATAGATTATAATTTTAATATATATTAGCCCGCGATAATCGTAGGTATATAGAGGAAGAATATAGCCTTTCTGCTAATATCGGCTATAGAATTAGTATAATTATAGATATTACGATAATAATAGCCGTACGAGGAGTTTATATAAACGAGAAAGACTATTATATTTAATTATTTATTACGGAAATAACGTTCAATATAAAACTTTTAGGATTTAAATAAATCGCTACTTTAGTAGAATATAGCTTCGGCGGTTAATAGGGTTCGGGTAGTTTACTTTTTAGTATTATCTATTCGAGGTTTATAAAATTATATTAAATATTAAGGGTGAATAAAGTGAAGATTTCCATCTTTTTTTACCTATTTATTTAAAGATAGTTAGTAAGAAAAATTGAAATTGGCGGGGAGTAGTAAATTTAAATCCGACGATTCTTAAAATTTCCTTTTAATCCTATAAAGGAGTTCCTTAGAAAAGTCCTAGAAGTACAATTTATTACGTAGTATATAGTGATACTTATTTGCTTTCGCGGTTAATTTATTATTATAGTTCGGCGATTTTTAAAACTTCCTTTTAATTTTATAAAGGAATTCTTTAGAAAAGTCCCGGAAATACAATTTATTGCGTAGTGCGCGGTGATATTTATTTATTATATCGGCTATTAAACGTTAGGCGAACGCGAGTTAATTAGTATGTAAAACGAAGGTTAATCCCGGCGGGGTATTATCTATTCGAAGTTAATTCCTACGGTCAAATATAATTTCGCTATAGTCGCAAATATTTATTTATAAATATTTACAACGCTCGCGGTAGGAATTAATATTTATTAATTAAGTTAAATTATAACTATTAAACGGGGGGAATAGCTTCGACGGCCTTAATTTCGGCGCGTTTTTTAGGACTTTTAAGAAATCGTTGAAAGGGCCTTTCCTATAGTTAAAAGGAAGTTGAAAATTAGGATCGAATTTCGAAAGAAGTTAAATTAGTACCTCCGTACTAGAATTATAGAGATTAAGAAGTATAAGAAGTATATTACTACTTTAATAATATTAGAGGAGGAATTCTAGCGATGGCCGATAATTTATTATAAAATAGTTAAAGAAAAGAGTAAATATTATAGTTAGTATAGAGAAGGTAATTCTATATTTAGGTTATAAATTTCGAAGTAAAAAACGGTTATTAATTTAGATAAGGATTTGTTAATTTTTAAATTAAATTACAATAATAACGTTAGGTCCGATATAGTTACTATCTGTAAATTATTAATAGAGTTACTACGAGGGTTATCCCCTTTTATTCCCTTTTTTATAATAATTTTATTTTATCGATTTATACGACTACTAGGTTCTTCGTATATACTTAGTATATTTATTTTTCTAAAATTACCAGCACCTTTACTTTTAAACTTAAACTTAAACCTTAAACCTTCTTCTTTTCGAATTTAATAAATATAGATTTTACTTAGGGGTAATTTTATATATAGTATATAAAGTATTTAAAGAAAGCTCTTTTTTATAGTCCTTCTACTACAGATAGAACTTTTTAATTTATTTAAATAAATTAAAGTAAATTTAGTAGCTTATTTTAATTAGGGTATAGAATAATTATAATAGGATATTTTACTTCCAATTTACAAATATTTAGATAATATTTAATATATTTTCAAGAATATTATATTTAAGTTAATAGAAGTCGATAAAGGATACGAACGAGGCTACGAGGGATTAATTTTTAATTTAGTTAAATACTTTCTTATTTTAAGTAAGAAGTAAGAATTTAATATACGGATTATTGGCGGCTATAAAGGAATCCAATATTTCGATTTTTATTTCAGTAATAGGAATGAGACGGGAGAGGTGGGTTTAGAAAAGGGAGCCCGGGGGCGGCGAAATATAAGAATATACGTTCTTAGCTTTAGGGAACGTTATAAACCTAAACGTTTCTAAAGATAAATTAGATTTAATAATTTATATTAATAAGGGCGTAAAATAATTACGAGAGGACGTCCTATTTCTTATTTATTAAGGTTTATACGATGCCCGCGAAGAATTTGAAAAATTATACCAAATATTAAAGGTGAGTAAAATAAAAACTTCTATCCTATTTTACCTATTTATTTAAAGATAGTTGGTTTTTTTCTATTAAAATTAAGAATTTAATTTTTGAATTTAATAGTTATCCTTAATCAATTATTGCCTATTCCTTAAAAGGCCGAAGGGTTTTCTTCTATTAATAGTTATTAATATTTAATATACTATTGTAAGAGATTTGAGCCCCCTATACTTCCAATTATAATTAACGTCCGGGTTGTAGGTTAGGGTTGGGAATAATAGGAATTTTTCCTTTAGGCCGGTACCGATTATAATAAGCCTCTTCCGAGGTTAAGGGAGGCCGTAGTAAAAGAAGTTTATTACTTTTTATTAGACAGAATAGTTATAGTTAATGAATTTTTTAATTAAATTTTAAAAGAAGTTTTTAAATTTTGGGTAAAGAATTTTAAAGGTTTGTTTAATTATAAAGAGCCGTGGGCGGATTTTTTTTATTAGGTATATATATAAGAAGAGAATCGTTAAGTTCTTCTTATTATTTTGTCCTAGCCGGGTATATATTGGTAATTATATTTGGTATAGTAGTAATAGATGGAGGATATTAATACGATGTTTAATATTTTTATTAATAATGAAATTATATATATTAGTATTGTAGATGGTTGTCCCGTTAAAGTTGGCTTTGAGAGAGGCGATTGCGTATTTTTAATTATCTATATAAATGGAGGATATTAATACGATGTTTAATATCTTTATTAATAATGAAATTGTATATATCGGTGTCGTAGATAATCGTCTTATTAAAGTTGGCTTTGAGAGAGGCGATTGCGTATTTTTAATTATTTATATAGATGGAGGATATTAATACGATGTTTAATATTTTTATTAATAATAAAATTGTATATATTAGTGTTGTAGATGGTTGTCCTGTTAAAGTTGGTTTTGAAAGAGGCGATTGTGTGTTCCTAATTGTTTATATAGATGGAGGATATTAATACAATGTTTAATATTTTTATTAATAATGAAATCGTGTATATTAGTATTATAGATGGTCGTTCCGTTAAAGTTGGTTTTGAGAGAGGCGATTGCGTGTTCTTAATTGTTTATATAAATGGAGGATATTAATACGATGTTTAATATTTTTATCGATAATGAAATTGTATATATCGGTGTTATAAATAGTCGTTCCGTTAAAGTTGGCTTTGAAAGAGGCGATTGCGTATTCCTAATTATTTATATAGATGGAGGATATTAATACGATATTTAATATTTTTATCGATAATAAAATTGTATATATCGGTATTATAGATAGTCGTCCCGTTAAAATTGGTTTTGAGAGAGGCGATTGCGTATTCCTAATTATTTATATAGATGGAGGATATTAATACAATATTTAATATTTTTATTAATAATGAAATTGTGTATATTGGTGTTGTAAATGGTCGTCCTATTAAAGTTGGTTTTGAAAGAGGCGATTACGTATTCTTAATTATCTATATAAAATTTTAAATATACGTTGGAATTTGTAATATTGTAGGAGGCCCCGTTAGTATTAGTAAAAGTATCCCCGGTAGTATATTTCTAATTGAATAATATATTTATTAGCCTAAGTATTATCGAGGTAATAGGATCGTTAAAATTATAAATATATATTAGGCGCTATTTATATATTCGTTTAATAGGTACGAACGACCCTCTTAGAACCTTTCCACCCTACTAACTATTAATTAATACGTTGCCGGATATTCGGAAGTTCTTATTTGCGTCCTCCTTTTTAATCCTTATAAATACTTATTCGCGAGGCTTATTTTAATCGATTTAATAATGTTCAATATAAGTATAACGGGAGATTAGAATTCCTATGTCCTTTATTTGCTGTTTTTTACCTATAATTTCTATTATATTATTTCGATGTTAAGGAAATACTGTATTCGTTATACGGAATTCTTTAATCGTTAGAATATTTTTAGGTTTAATATCGATTATTGTTTTCTTTTTATAAGGCTGAGGGTCGTAAGTATTTATTAATATTATTAAATAGTATTTATTTAATTATTTTAGTAGTATTCTATTTATTTCCTTTACTTTTACGAACTTATAGCCTTATATAATAACGTTATTTACAAAAGCCTATTATATTATAGAAGTAATATAGATAAAGCTTATAAAAAGTTTGTTAATAGGTTACGGTTCTTTTAATTCGACTATTATTTCTAATTAAAGGATAAAACCTTAATTGGGTAGAAGGAATAATAGTAGATTCTCTTCTTTAGGCCTTAATCGATAACTATTACTAGGTATAAGTAAAATAGGCAGGAATCCGTTATAATATTTAAATTTTATTGGATATAAATAAATAGGATTTAGTTACCGTTGGATGTTGCGTATAATTTGTAAAGCTCTTAAAAGTATTTAATTACCGAAGAATTTGAATAATTATATTAAATATTAAGAGTGAGTAAAAGGAAGACTTCTATTTTATTTTATTTATTTATTTAAATATAGTAGGCCTTTTTTAATTAAAGTTAAAATTTTGGTGGGGAATAGGGAATGTAAGTTTGGGTTAATTACTTTATTTGAAATTTAGGATAATATAGAAGGTTAGAAGATTATATTACTCCGATTGGAAATTGGTAAAGGATTTTTAGGGAAATGTTAGTAATATTGAGGATTTTTATACTAAGAACCTTAAGAAACCGGGTTCCGTATTTTATTAAAATAGCCTTATACTGGGCTTAATAATTTATATTATTAGCCCTACTTCGGTACCGGTATTACTTTGTACTTTAATTACCCCGGTCGCTCTGGTCCGCCGAAGCCCTTGCCTCTACGTAATAGGAAGAATACTTTAAGAAAAATTTTACCCTTTTTAACGAAAAAGAATATATTAATCTTTAACCTCCTTTTAAATAAGAAATAAATTTTAGATATAACCTGTTAAATTATTTATAATAAGTTTAATATATACGTTTTATGTATGCGTAGCGTTAAATAGGGGTGTAATATAATAAGGGCGGCGCTTAAGGTTAAGGATATTATAATAGAGTGATTAATTATTAATTATTTTATTAATAGCGAATTATAAGGTTAATTTGAGACGTTCTTAAATATTTTCACCCGTTATTTTAGAGTGTTGAGCTTCGTAGTATTATTGTTGCCGAGATTTTGCGGTTTTTCCGGCTCTATAAATGTAATAATAATTATGATTTAAAGTTGGGCAAAGGGGATTTAAAGTATCGGAGATGTTCTACGGTTGAACGGTAGGAATAGTAAAGGGGATTTAAGGTATTAGAGATGTTCCGTAGTTAAATGGCGGGAATAGGCTTTTATTATTATTAGGATTACTACCGATATTACTTTTATTAGCTAATAGAATATTATGTGTATATGTATGTGTAGAGTTAGATTTTTGTATATTTCTCTCTTTTTACCTAGTATATATATTGTTTAGGCCTACCTTTAATAGTAGATGCGTATTTGGAGAAAAGATTATTTAAAGTAGATTAATTAAATATATATCTTAGAGTTTAGTATATAATTATTAGGTAAAAGTAAATAATTTCTTTTTAATATTTTAACTTTTAAAATTATATATTAAGGGCTTTAAATTTTAAATTACTTTGGTCGCTCCAGTTTATTAAAGCTCCTATTTTTGGATAAAAAGGCTTATTATTATAAATAGTCTTTATAATTTAAATAATTATATAAGAAAGTTCAAAGGGGGTATAAACGTTCGTAGGGTATATTTTTAAAAATATTTATACGGCGCTATTTAAAGTTATACGATAAGCCTCTATATATTATAATTATATTAAAGTAAATATAGTTTAAGAA